>OX352772.1:227165150-227395150 GCA_947095535.1 Poecilobothrus nobilitatus
AATTAATAAAAAAAAAACAGAATATTTCATAGGTTTGCATAATAATTTTGTTACGACCGTAGCATATGCTGTCTCGTCTTATAAATTACTTAAACATGCTTTTTTTTTTTCTTGTTTTGACAATTATTTGCATAATACTATTTACATATATTATTTTTTTTAATCTAAATAATGTTATAATTCTATTACAAACCATTACACATTGATCCAATTAAAAAAAAAAAGCAGAAAAACCACATAATAAAAAAAACTATAAAAATAAAAATCAAAATGAAGATAAAAAAAAAAACAAGAACCACAAGAATCTAAAAGAAATGAAAAGAGAAAAAGTAAATAAAATAAGGTAAAATAATAAGAGATAATAATCATGTGCCCAATGTCCATTATATATTAACAGCAGTTTCTAAAAACAAAGTAATTCATTTTTAACTTATATTTTCCAAGACTAGAACATTACTGCAGTGACTTAACGCGTCGACATTTTAATACACTACCCATGTTCGATAGTATAATCATACATTTGAATTTCTAGCGCCCATCTATGAATTCTTGGGTTAATCAATTTTTTGTTTAAAGTTAAGGTAAGAGATTGGAAATCTGTAATAATTTTGATTTTAGCCCTGTCAGATATATACGAAACCTACGTAATGCATAAATTATAGATACGGTTTCCAATTCGTAACGCGATTCACACTTCGTTGTTCTTTTAGAAAAATAGAAAATTGGATGGAATTTTCCATCATCCTGGCGTTGTAATGAAATTGAACCAAATCCAGCACTACTAGCGTCGCAATGAAGTTCGGTTTCCGCAGATGGGTTACATATTGCCAGTATTGGCGATTCTAATGGTTTGTATCTTAATTCTTCAAAAGTTTCCATTTCATACATCGGTTTTGCGATTACAGCAAAATTAGGGATAAATTTACGAAAATAGGAACATAGACCCACGAAACTATGAACATCTTTGCAGTTTTTTGTTCAACATGTTCTCAATTACAGTTTGAAGAACTTCGTTTAGAATTTTAAATGTTTATCAAGATTTTCTGTTCCTATTAATAAGTCATCTATGTAGATGAGCAAATTTTTTTCTGAGACTAACTTTTTGAAAATATTGTTAATATATCTCATAAAAACAGAATGGGAATTTTCCATTTCAAAAGACATTTTCAGTCGCTCATATAATTGTCCCAAAGGTGTAACGAAGTATTTATATTTTATTGAACTCTCAGCTACATTTACGTGATGAAAATCTGACTTTAAATCGAGCACCGTGAAGAAACATTTACAGCGTAAACTGTCCAACAAATCGTCGATAATTGGAAGAGGATAATTATCAACGGCCGTTAGTTTATTTAATACGCGGTAATTTACACATAATCGAATCTCATAATTTTTTTTTTTCGAACCAATACAATCGGAGAAGCGTATGCCGAATCACTTTCGCATATAACTTTCCGCTCTAACAGATCGTCGAGGATTTTTCTCAACTCAATTTGATGGGAGTATGATAGTCTACGCGGTGTACACGAAAATGTTTCGTCTTTAATTAATTTTATATTTAATTCAATATTCTTATGTTTTCCATTTAAATTAATATTGAAATCAGGTTTATTTAATTTTAACATTTCCTCTTCAGAAACTAATCTTGTTATCTTAAATTTGATATTATTAGAAACACTGGTATTTATATTTAAACACAAAGATGAAGCCTTATCATTCAAAACATTTATATTCATTATTTGAAAAACATAGAATTCTACTCACTCGGAATTTTATCTGCCTTAACTGCATTTACAACGGGCTGAACCGGACAATCCAAACTTTTTTCATTTTTCGTCAAAATTAAGTTATTTCTTTATAAAAAGTCTCTACTTAAAACTATAGGATATTTCATACTACTATCGTTTACAACAAATAAATTTAAAAAAAACAGAATTATTTTTAAAAAATACATTACAATTTGTTACCCCTATTATTTTTAAAGGGCTGTCATTTAATCTGTAAAACTGTTTATTATTCACTGCAGGTCCTACCACTGATGCTGGAGTATAACTTTCTTTGATAAAACTTATGGGGCTGCCTGAGTTTAATAGTGTAATCAAATTGTAGGAATATTTTTGGCTATTTTTACTTACAAATTCATAGTCGATTTGATGTTCGAATTCATTTTAATTAGTCTGGCCAGTGTTAACAGAATTTTGATAAAAGTTATTATGCTCTACGACGTTTTGAATTGTTTTATTCACATTGCAGTCAGCTACTCTGTGGTCAGGTTTACCGCAACAAAAACAAGTGCCCAATTTAATGCTGTTTTAGTTTTGAGCAAGAACTGCTTATGTAACCGAAGTCATTGCAGTTGAAGCATTTTTATTTTGTTTGTTGATTAGTTGGTTGAAATTGACGAAAATCACCTGACGATTCAGTTTTTTAGACACATTTCCTTTTACACGATAACCATTTTGTGAAGCATGTTGATTATGTACCTTAATTTGGTCGTATTTTCTTAATGCTAACTTTAATTCTGATAAATTATTAGCCCTGTATAGAAAACTTTATTTATGCCATTATCTGGAATACCAAATATAATGTATTGGATGATATCAATTTCATCGATATCTGAAAGCGTGGCAATTTCAACTATTTTGAAAACATATTGTTGTAGCGTCTCTTCCTGTCTCTTTCTTCGATTCCGTAACTGTATGTGAACGTCGGCTGGAGAGACCGTTATATTAAATTCATCCAAAAAAGCGGTTTTTAATTTCGGCCATCACGCTACTGAAATGCTTTTTACAAATAACTTTGCGGTACTGGTCATCATTTTTTCCCATAAACAAATTTTATTTTATGATTCCAGTTGAGTACAAAACAACTTTTACGTTCACTAATTTTATTTTGTGAACAAACTACTATCGTCATCTTTTGGAAAATATAAAGGAATATATTATTTTGCGTAATATCTTTTTACTATATTAATTAGAATACTATCTACATTACTTAATATGTACTGATCATCTTTATAATATATATTAACCTCATCTGACTTATAATAAATTAATATCTTGAATTTCATCCCAAAGTTAACTTAACTTAACTCGGATGTTATTGATTCTTCTAAAGATGCGCATTGGTTCAGATTCCAGTTGAGTACGTTTGATGTATCTTCGAAATTTTGTTTCCATTTAGTAATTCGATAATTATCGTCGCCGCTGAATGAAGACAATGAATCTTCAACATCTTTAAAATGGATGAAATTGGAACAAATATCTTCACCACCATTTAAAAAAGACAATTGCTTTTTCAGCTCAGTTATTTCTCGCTTTTTCTCTACCAGTGTCATCAATATCATTATCATCTCTTTCTTGTACCAAATTCAAAATGATTTGCTCACCTCATCTGGCAAAGTTTCCTCTAAAAAAGCTTGTTGTAACCTTACTTTAATCGCTGCTTTTTGTCCACTAACTGGCAAACAAAATATACTCAGTACTTTCTTCATATTTATTACATTGGCCATAACCAAAAATTTCTTCTTTATATTTTCCATTTTTTCTACCTACTAATATTTTTTTTATATACCCCACACCTGAAGATGTAGGTAATTCTTTCATCCTTTTAGATATAATTCTTTTAATGTCTTCTTATTAAAACACTTATGTTTTTTTAAATTTTATTTAATATATTTTTCGTGTTCTTAATTTTCTTCTTTTCAATTTTTTTTATTTGAACAATATTACATTTAAATTTTATGATTTGATCGATCCGAATGTTGGATATGTACTGACTAGTCTTACTTTTTTTTTCATTATCATTATTATCATTTCATTATCATAAAGAACATATGATGTTTTTTTTTTCTTTAAAACTATAAGATTAACAGTATATTTTACAATAATTTTATTAATTTTAAAATAAAATTTGGAACAGAGCCGAACTAAATTTTATTTTGTGAACAAAATAAAATTTGAGATTACACTACTTAACTTTTTTATTTTATAAATTTTATCTAATAATACCCCTTGTGTAATATCTTTTTACTATATTAATTAGAATACTATCTACATTACTTAATATGTACTGATCATCTTTATAATATATATTAACCTCATCTGTATATATTAATTTCATCCCAAAGTTAACTTACCGAACTAACTTGGATGTTATTGATTCTTCTATAGATGTCCATTGGTTCAGTATCCGGTTTGTAGCTCATTCTCAATACCAGTTTAACTGCATTGCAACCTGTGGGATCAGGGATATTTATAACTGCATTTTTTGCTTCTCCTTGAATTTTTTCATAGACTATTACTCTGGCCATTTGTTTCTTTTGATTTGGATTTGCTACAGTTGAAAGATGATACTCAGCACTAGATATGAAGAAATTTATACTTATTTCGTTAAGTTCTGTGAATATGGACATGTAACTAATTTATTTTATTATATTTCTTGGTTCATTATGATTTAACTTGTTTTGGGCCCTTCAATTTTGAAAGGTCACGGTTAAGTCAGTTATCTGTTGTTGCATTAATCGTTGATGTTGAGCTTGGAGTGTTTGTTGTTCAGGTATTTCTGCCATATTTATTTCACGATTCACGTCGTATTTGTTCCTCAAATTATTGTTTTAATCAAATTATAAAGTTTGTTTCTGCGAACGAATATTATTTATATTTTTCTTTAAGCTCTTCGTTATCCAGATTTATTTATTATTATTTTTTAAACCAAGAATTTTATTTAGTGTTTATCTTAAATTAAATTAAGTTTTGTTTATGCGAGTATATTTTATCTACTCTTTGTTTTCCACTTTTCTGTAATTAATATTTCAGTATAATTCTGAAACACTTCACTAAATATTTTTATTATCGGTGTCAACAATTTTATTAAATTTTTTAGTTTATTTAAATTTTTCGAAGTTTTATAGAATTAAACTGTAAAAATAAATTCTTGTTATTTAAGTTCTTAAAATAAGTTCTTGTTATTTACCGATTACTATCCGTTTTCACTGGATAATCCGTTTTTGGATTAATCCAACGACTGCGCCAATTTTGTTATTCGTTAGTTAATTTGATTAAAAAAATATTTATTTTATTTTTTACAATTAAAACTTTATTTATCCTTTTGATTTACAAGGCGTTTTCGACTTATATTTAAGAGCTTGGATCTTCTTGGAGATTATCTTTAATTACTTTTCTAAGCACAGAGGATCTTTAAACCAAACTTATCTTTTCCTTTCACTTATGAAATTACAATCCAATCCTATTGTATTTAAATATCCTTTTTCAATATTAGAAGATTTCTTATACATAACTTACATGATTCTAAATAATAATACCAAAAAAGATATTACAAAAAGATCATACAAAGATAATACAAATTTTTTAACAGAATTATTAGAGTAAAATAAAAATATGAAATTGTTGACGTGTGTTTTTTGGTTGTTGCCTTTTATTTAGCTATAGACATAACTAAATGTATATAATATACAATTTAATACAGTTAGTTTATACATTTTTCTTTTTCATTAAACACACAAACAAAGAAACGGCAATCATTTCTTTTAATTTACAATTAAAATATACTTTATTTAGCTTATACTTAAATTTACTTTACTTCTTAAACGAAAAAGTGCTTTTTATATCCGTATCAACTATGTTCAAGGGTATAATAAATTTGCCATTACGTTTGTGACACCTTACAGGAGTCGAGCTAGATATAGTGTCAAAGGTATGGATCGGCTCAGAATCAAATTCTGAGTCGATTAAGCCATGTACGTTCGTCCATGTACGTTCGATTAAGCCATGTACGTTCGGTTCAGGCTTCTTGCACCTCTTGGAAGTTAATGAAGCTAGACGTCTGAAATCTTGCAAATGATGATCAAATTTTATGGCAACAACTTTTGCAAAATTTAGTTGTGGTGGTACGACGGGTTCGGATAGCTACCATACAACTTATCCGTTTAAATGAGAATAACTCAGTGTCTATTGAAGCTAGGAATCTGAAATTTAGTGAAAAAGTGTCGAGTTGCATGCCAAAAACTGTTGTAAATTTTGATTAGTCTAAAGCAGCCGATTCAGGCTTCTTGCATTTGTTGGAACTTAATAAAGCTAGGAGCAATAGATTCGGGTAGCTGTCATACAACTCCACAATTTACATAAATATATCTCTGTAGTTCGGTACTAAAACATCTGAATGTTTTTAAAAGATGATCAAGTTTTATAGAAACAGGATATATTACGTACATACGGCTATCCCAGAGTTGACACAGGCGTTTTTTCTATTTTTAAATTTGCAATTATAAATAATTAATACAAGTTAATAATAATATACTAAAATAAAGTATTTGATTAAATAAAAACTAGTTGAGACAGTGATTTGTAATTCATATATAAATTTGGAAGCTATTTTTTTATATTTTTTTTATATTAAATACTATAGTAAAAAAACAAGGAAGAATACAGTTGACCTTGTCAACTCTTAGATATCCGTATGAACCCGTTAGTATGTTCATAGTCTGTCACTCTGCTTATAGTATTATTTTTTTAATTTTTCAGTATTTTAAAATAATTTGAGTGAATTTTATAATTTCTAGAACTATGGTTTGTACATATATTCAAACTATATGTTTATACATTCTTCAAAAGCAGTTTCTAATCTTCCACATAACGATTATCAATCTAAAACTTTTCCAAATATGACATATCTAGTACTATTGAATACTAAGCGGCAAATCTATATTAATTTATACTATTATACATATGTATTATATATCAATCATTCATCAGTGACATATACGATATGTAAATAAACATGAGTTACACAAGTATGTATACTAATATCATATAAATATAAATTCTTCAAGCAACCGTTATATTTTTTATTTATTTAATTTTTTTTGTACAACGCATCATCCTCAACAATTTCAAATTATCGAGTAACAAAAAAATGCCAAAAAAATGCAAAGAAATCGTTAAAAATTGTTAGAAAAATGAAGTCTTTCGTCAATTTTAAAGTAACTCTATATTATATATTATTAAGAAAAATTGTGAATAGAAATAAAAATATAATGTTGGATCTTTAATTTTTTCATATTACTTAGGGAATTTTAAGTTTTTGACCCCATACAGCTCCGAAACGGGGGGCGATACACAAATATTTTCTGAAATGACTAACAGTTATTTTTAGAGACTAACTTCTCGCAAAATTTCAAGTTTCTAACTTAAATCGTTTGGAAGATATAAGTAGTGAAGAATATTGCATAATTTGAGTTTCGCATAACGATAAATTAAAACACCGTACCTCACACGTATATATTTATTATATATATATTTTTAAAGCTAATAAAAGCAGTTATCGTTTGGCGTTTGGTAGTTCCAATTAGATCTATGTGGTAGGTCCAATTAGATCTAAAACAAGACATCTAGAAAGCTTTAATAATAGAAGTTTTAATAATTAGATCTAGAAAGTTTTAATAATAGAATGTCGTGATCCACGCAGTCAAAATCTTTTTTAATGTCAAGAAAGACACAACTGACAAACCTGCCGATATCAATATTTTTTGAAATGAAGTCGTTCAGACATAAACAAACAGCCGTAGTGTTCGATTTTTCCTCAAAGTGATATTGCTTTTCCCTTAGAATAAAATAACTATTAAAGAAGTAATCTCATCTTATCTTAATAACTTTTTCAAATATTTTGGAATAAGTCATAGCGGGCGATAGTTTGAACAATCTATGGCCATCCCATTTTTAAAAACGGGTGTTACGATGGATGTTACGATATGGATAGAAACGCTTTATTAATATATTTGACTACAACTGGCGTCAAAATTTCGGCGAATTTTTTTAGAAATATTGTCGAAATGTTATCATATTCGGTTGCTGATGCAGAATTTAATGATTTTGTAACAGCGGATACTTCTTCATCATTCGTAGGAAATAAATCAAAATTATTCAAAATATTTCTATTAAATTTGTTCATGTAGTTTAAATCAATGTTATCTGATGGAATATTTAATACACTTGTAACGTTTAGGAAGTATTCGTTAAACACTGTTGCAATTTCATTTTCATCTTCAAAAACTTTGTTGTTATAATTAATTACCTTAATCGGCCTCTTTAAATCGGAGTTACTTGTATTAAAAATTATTTTTTTTATAAGTATTCCATTTCTATTACTACTACAGTTACTATTTATTTCGTTTGAAAAGTAATTTTTTTTGCCTCCATTATTAATTTTTTAACCCTCAACTTATACTTGTTAAATAATATGATAACATGGATATTATCTGGATATTTTTTCATAAATTTGAAAAAGGAGTCTTTTAATTTCATTTCTTTCAATATTTCATCAATAATGCAATTTTTTTTTCCTCTATTTTTCACTACACAATTTGTGTCTTTACATTAATAATTTGTTTTATTTTGCAGTTCTGTGATGCTGACAATGTTTTCAATCAACTGCTGACCAACTTTCAAAGTGACTCCCTTTTGATATTAGCTGGAAGCCCGGAAATTATATTGTTACACTTATTCTTCTCTTGTTGTTATACCCTACACATTAAGTATAGGGTATATTAACTTTGGTATGGTGTTTGTAACCACCAAAAGGAAGCGAGTTAGGTATAGATATGTATATATATTCTGAATCAGGATCACCGCCGGAGCCGATTTAGCAATGTCCGTCCGTCCGTCCGTCCGTCCGTACGCACGATAACTCGAAAAATAATGGGCGAAATCGGACCATGCGTTTGAGTACCTCCCATACAACTTCCAAAACCTAATACACATATTTTCGAAATTAATAAAGATAGAAACTTAAAATTTTGTACGAGGGTGTGTTTTTCTGAATCCCTGATATCCCCAAAATTTGAGATGAGGTGGAGTGGTTGTTCGGGTACCTCCCACACAACTCCCAAAACCGAACATGCATATCTTCGAAATTAATAAAGATAGGAACTTCAAATTTGATAGTAGGGTGCTGTTTCCTAAATCCCTGATTTGTCTAAAATTTGAGAGGAATTGGACTGGTCGTTCGGGTACCTCCCATACAACTATCAAAACCGAACAGGCATATCTTCGAAATTAATAAAGACAGAAACTTCAAATTTGGTACAAGGGTGTTGTTTCCTAAATCCCTGATTTGTCCAAAATTTGAGATGAATTGGTGGAGCGCTTCGGGTACCTCCCATACAACTCCCAAAACCGAACATGCATATCTTCAAAATTAATAAAGATAGGAACTTGAAATTTGATACGAGGGTGCTGTTTCCTAAATCCCTGATTTGCCTAAAATTTGAGATGAATTGGAGTGGTCGTTCGGGTACCTCCCATACAACTCCCAAAACCGAACAAGCATATCTTCGAAATTAATAAAGACAGAAACTTCAAATTTGGTACAAGGGTGTTGTTTCCTAAATCCCTGATTTGTCCAAAATTTAAGATGAATTAGAATGGTTGTTCGGGTATCTGCCACACAACTCCTAAGACCAAACAAGCATATCTTCGAAATTAATAAATATATAAACTTGAAATTTGATATAAGAATGTTCTACCCTGTTGATGTCTCTAAAATTTGAGATGAATTGGGGTGGTGGTCCGCGTGCCTTCACACACTTCCCAAGACCTAACAATCCATATTTTCGAATTTAATAAAGATAGAAACCTGAAATTTTGTACAAAGGTTGTAACAGCATTTATTTTTTTCAGCTTGTATTAAATACCTAACTAAAATAACTTATGGATTTTTAATTTAATTTGAATGTTTTAGGTGTAGGGTATAAATAAGTCGGTTGCATCGACTTACTATTATTTTTACTTGTTTTTTTTTAATGATGTTTTCCAATGTGTTAGTTTGTTTTTCCATTATATTTAAATAATTTTTGAGCTAGTTTTTTCGCTAATAATCTTTACATTTTGTTTTAGAAGATCTTCCACTTGTTCACTTAGATAAGCCTGCGAGCGATGAAGATCTGTTACCAATTGAATTAATTTGTTAATGCAGCTTGATATTTGTTAATGCAGCGTTGGCTCATTTGGAAGACTGATATCTACTGACAAGAGACCCTAGGATTTGCTATCATCACTAATGATAACAATGGATTCATCCAATAATGCACAATCCTTGCCAAGAAGCGGAACCGATGGCACACCCAAAGTGGAAAAATTTTTTGCAACTGCTACGTTGCATGGCTTTGGTTTTGAAATAGAACCCTCTGTTGCAGCAGTGACATTGTTGTTTAGCCATTTTATTATTTATACTTAATTATTTGTATAAAAATTTTGGTATAGTATATTTATAATTTAGGTAACCTATTAGGTTAGGTTAAGGTGGCTGCCAAAAAGGCACACTTAGACTGTATTTGGTCCATTGTGATACCACATAGAAGCTTTTATATCCCACTCGTTGAAACCAATTTGAGCTTTTTGCAAAGCGAAAAATACTCTTCACATTTTTACCTGACAGATCGCTAAGGCTGTCGAAGAGATATTGCCCCAAATGGGTATTCCTTCTTGCCGACAAGGCCGGGCATGTGCAAAGGAGATGAAGAGTAGTTTCCTCCTCTTCTTCATGCTTGCAGGCTCTACAATAGTCGTTAGCGGATAAGCCAAGTCTTCTGGCATGCTTCCCTATTAGACAGTGACCGGTGATTATACCTATTGTCATTCCAATGTCTGCCCTTTTGAGAGAAAGCAGATCATTGGATCGTCTTAAATCGGTTTTGGGCCATATCAATCTTGTGATATTACACGAGGTTAAGTTTGACCATTTGTAATTTACCATATCCGTTATTTCCTTACGAAATAACGTTTTGCTTGTGGATAGAGGTACCCCTAGTCCTGCCCTATCCGGCAGAACTTGTAAGGTTGTACCAATTCTTGCGAGTTCATCAGCTTTTTCATTTCCCGGAATACCTCGATGACCTGGTACCCAGCAAAGCTGAATGCTAAACTGCCTGGCCATCTCGTTAAGAGGTTTTCGGCAATTTATTACAGTCTTCGAGGTTGTGCATGTTGATTCCAGAGATTTTAACGCCTGACTGTCTAACAGAATACGTACTTGCTTCACAGTCAAAACGCTTCTATTCAGTAGAATCAAGGCTTCTTGAATTGCCATAATTTCCGCTTGGAAGACGCTACAATGGTCTGGTAATCGGAAATTATGACTGATATTCAGATTATCTGAGGAGACCCCGCATCCTACACTGCTGTTCATTTTTGAACCACCCGTGTAGAATTGTACTCCTTCGAAGGTCATCACTGTGTTCGAGCTCCAACTCTCACGGCTTGGTATGCTCGTCACATGAGGTTTCCCGAAGAAGTAAGTGGGGGACGTGTAGTCCACCAAGGCGGGAGTGGATTTGAATTGGTTTATGATATCCGAGTGACCTTCTCGTGAATTGATCAACTGGGATGCAGCTTTTAATCTCACAGCTGTGTTTGCGGCTGCAAATTTACTATAATATTCTACAGGCATCAGATTAAGCATGATGTCTAATGCCGCAGAAGGGGTTGTTATTAAAGAGCCACTAATACATAGTGTGGCAGTTCTTTGGACCCTAGCGATTACTTTGCGGTTGACCTCTTTATCGATAGCCTTCCACCATACTAGGACTCCGTACATAAGAATGGGTCTTATTACGGATGTGTATAGCCAGTAACTCATGTATGGCTGAAGCCCCCATTCCTACCAATGGCTTTTTTACACACCAATGAGTAGAGTGCTATTGAGGCCTTCTTCACTCTTTCTAAGATGTTAGCTTTCCAGCTTAACTTCCTGTCTAGAGTTAGACCCAAAAATTTCGCCGTTTCGCTAAAGGCAAGAGTGCAGCCATTTAACGAAGGCGGTTTTATTTTAGGAATTTTATATTTCCTTGTAAAAAGGACCAGTTTTCTTTTTTGTGGATTTACTGACAGTCCACAGTCTGTAGCCCATGTTGTGATTTTATTTAGTGCAAGTTGCAAAACGTCCCTGAGACTGTCTGGAAACTTGCCACTGACCACGACAGCAATATCATCCGCATAGGCGATAGTTGTGCAGCCCACCTCTTCCAGGATTTTAAGCAGTTTATTTACTACCATATTCCAAAGAAGGGGAGATAGTACCCCTCCTTGCGGAGTCCCTCTTTCCACAAACCTTTTTGCTGAAGCGTTTCCAAAGCGTTGCACTGATGGCCCTGCTATTTAGCATATTAGCTATCAGTGCTCTTAGCTCCGGTTCAACTAGCCTAAGCCTAGGGCTTATGAGTGCGTCCACAATTGCTGCCTGATTGACGTTATTAAACGCTCCGTTTAACGACATCGGATCGGTCAGAGTCTGCCTCTTGGGCCTCTATCCTAATTTAACTGCAGGTATATATATACGTACATATTTTTTTTTGGTATTTTTTATATATATTTATTTTAAATTTCGTTTTATAAATTTATTTAAATTATTTTGGAAGAAAAACATGTCTAAACGTTTTGACAGTTTGACACGTTTTCCACTTCGTTTGGTTGCATGTAGCATGTACATATTTTTCATTCTTTTTTTTATTCTTTTATTTATTAAGGAAATTGTCTTCTGCACTGTTTTCGTTAAGTTTCCTGTAATCGATGACAATTCTCCTTTTTTTTAAACCGGAGTAATCGGTTTAAATAAAAAAAGTTGTCCCATTATAGCATCATAATTTTATTTTTATAACATTAGCTTTTATAAGTCTTTTTAATTTATTAAAAACGAGCCAGGTACAAATTGCTAATCAATATTTTATAATCAATGTTTTGTTTAATAACGTTTAGCAATATATTTTGTATCAGCAAAATTTTGAACAATTAACATTAGGTACCTACTTATGTTAATAATATTTTTTTGTTTTAAAATAACTTTTGGGTGGCATGTCATAACTCCTTTCGTCATAAGTCCCTTAGGGAGTTATGACACTCTACTTTGTGTCATAAGACCCTTAGGGAGTTATGACAGAAAGTAAAATGTCAAAACTTCCTAAGGGATTTATGACATTTTTTTCAAGGGACTTTTGTTACACTTTAAAATTTTAATAAGTGTCGTAAGTCCCACTATATAAAATATGATGTTATTGAAATATGTACGTAAAACTATAATTAGTAAGGACTTCAGAGTTGGTTACAAAATCTGACTTATATGCTTTCTCCAGAATATTTACATACTATATATTGTATATATGCGAGATTCTGAATTAGGAGGGATTTTAGGGTTGAATTCAAGATCAGAGTATTCCATTTTTCCAGAATATTTACCTATATGTAGAAATATAGTATATATACCTATATAGTATACAAAATTCTGAACCTATATGTATATACGAAATTATTAAGGTCTATAACTATGATTTTGAATTGAACTCTAAAACCCCTCCTAATTCAGAGGTTCGTATATACATATAGGTAAATATTCTGGAAAAAGGGAATACCCTGATCTTCAATCCAACCCTAAAATCTGCCGCCCAAAACCCTAAAAGCTGTCGCCCACAAATCTCCGCTAAATAAATATTTAAACGTAGATTTTCAAACCAACTTTAAAATGCCTCCTAACTCAGAATCTCACATATATAAATATATAAATATTCTCGAAGAGGGTAATAACTCTAAAAAAAGAAGATTTCGATCAAATAAGATTTCAATTCACATTTTAATGTGAAAAATTGACTTTGGAACAAACTTGGGAACTTATGACTTGGAAACAAAAATAAGTCCATGGGGGCTTATGACTTTGGGACTAATGGCATGTCACTAAGATTGGTGAAATTACTGTTATAAGTTAAAAATTTATAAATTACTGTTATAAGTAAAATAATATAATAATACAAAAATTTTTAAAAAACAGCCTTTTTTGAATTTAAAAGTATAAAATAAATTTTTAATTGCGAATTTTTCTGTAATTTTCTAAATTATATTGCTACGATGGAAGTTTCTTTAAAAAATATTATCTCAATATAGCATATATGTGCCATAAAGTTTGTGAAATTAAAAAGGTGTTGAAGGCCTTTTGCAACATTTAATTTTGAAAAATATTGGGCTTTCCCTAATTTATCCAATATGCTTTCAATATTGGAGATAAGGAACTTGTCTTCTGCACTGTTTTCGTTAAGTTTCCTGTAATCGACGACAATTCTCCTTTTTTTTAAACCGGAGTAATCGGTTTAAATAAAAAAAAGTTGTCCCATTATAGCATCATAATTCTTACTTTTAAAATTAATTACTTTCCAGTTAACGTTTCCTAATAGCTAAAATTTTTTTGGTAAGGGTGTAATTATTTTCTTAACAACTTTATTTATGCCGTTAATGGTAGAATAGTATACTGGTTTATTTAATTTTTCTTCAGCAATTTTTTTTTTGTATATTTGGTTTTATTTTACTGGAAGAGGATCCAGTATCAATTAGGCATTTAATTTTTTTACAGCCTAAAGTTATAATTATGATTGGAAGTTTAGGCTTTTAATGAAAATGTACGTCTGTATCTTGGTTCAGGTCTAAATTTTCTTGTTGTGAGAATTTTTGCTGTGTTGTGTTAATATTTTCATTTTTGTGAATATAATTATTATTTTTTATTCTATTTATCTATATTATATAATTGTTTTGATAATATTTAATTTTACTAAATTTGGTTTGTGAACTAGTATTATCTTTTGGATTGAAAAATTTATAATTATTATCAGTCTTATTAATAAAGTTATTATCGCTATAACTATTATAGCTAATTTTATTTCTATTAAAATTTTTGTTTTTATTATATATTTTGTTATATGAATTCGTATTTTGTATTTTTCTACTTGCCGTATCAATAGCGTCTGAATTATCTAATAATTTTAGATTGATAATTTATTTAAGTAGTTGGGACTGCCGCCCCCAAAGTCTCGCTAAACGAATTATTGAAACCAGCTTTCGATACCAACTCTAAAGTCCAACCAGATTCATATATACATATTATGGAAAAAGCGTATAATCCTGATTTTGTAACCAACTATAAAATCCCTACTAATTTAGTATCTCGATCCATACACTTAAAATATATCTAAATATTCTGTAAAAGACGTTTAATCCTGCTTTCAAATTGTCTAAATATTCTGGAAAAACCGTATAATCCTGATTTTGTAAACAACTATAAAATCAAATTTTGCAATACCTATGTCCATACGTATATATAGCTATTTCAGAAAAAATGTTGAATTTTCACAATTTCATATGAAAAATACTTAATTTTGAAGAAATTGGGACTTCCGTCCCCAAACCTCCGGTATCAAATTATGGAAACCCTGATTTTTAGTTCAAATCCAAACTCAATACTTATAATACATCCATACTTAATGCGTGTATCGATTTCATGCAAAAGATATAATATATATATATACAATTAATTATATCTATTTGTTCATAAAAACTTATTATGTTGTCGATATTCTAAGAGTCGACATTTTCTGAGTCAGCATTTTGGAAAGTCAAAATTTAGTACAATCGACATTTTTGAAAAAAAAGCTGACATTATGTCAGTCGACTTAATTGAAGTCTACATAAGGTAAGGAATGCCGTAACTTAGCAGACGTAACGAAAGTATTAGTTTTCGTTCTATAAAATAGTGTCGCACGAAATAATGTCGCAATCAAAAATGAAATAATGTCGTAAAATTTCCGATTTCCTAATATTTATATACTGTGATTAAGAAAAAAAATTTAAACAGCATAAAAATATAATTTTTTTCTCAATTTTTTTTATTTTTTCCCAATACTTTTCTTACAATAAAACATTTTATACACGGTTGCTAAATTAGGATTATTGCTATTAGTATATTAGTATTATTCTAGAACAAGCGTGTAATCTTGATTTTTAGCCAACTCTAAAACCTCTCCAAATTCAAGATCTCGTATATACATATATATAAATATTCCTGAAAAAGCAAATATCCTGATTTTTAATCCAACTATAAAATTTACACTAAAGTATGTCCATGAATACAAATTAGCTCTACAAATTTTTCTGTTTTGAACAATGCACGAAATAAATTTTCTTTAATTTTATATTATTAATTTTTTATTTAAAATATAATACCTCATATAAAAAGTCTTTTTATATACTTTGTTATATTTATTTTCTACAAAAAACAATTCTGTTGTTATATATTAGCAGGGCTTTACAAATTATTTCAGACTAATTATTTTTTTACATTTTTATTTTTCTAACATTATTTTTTATAAGTCTTTTTAATTTATTAAAAACGAGCCAGGTTCAAATTGCTAATCAATATTTTATAATCAATGTTTTGTTTAATAACGTTTAGCAATATATTTTGTATCAGCAAAATTTTGAACAATTAACATTAGGTACCTATGTTAATAATATTTTTTTGTTTTAAAATAACTTTTGGGTGGCATGTCATAACTCGTTTTGTGTCACACTTTGTGTCATAAGACCCTTAGGGAGTTATGACAGAAAGTAAAATGTCAAAACTTCCTAAGGGATTTATGACATTTTTTTCAAGGGACTTTTATTACACTTTAAAATTTTAATAAGTGTCGTAAGTCCCACTATATAAAATATGATGTTATTGAAATATGTATGTAAAACTATAATTAGTAAGGACTTCAGAGTTGGTTACAAAATCTGAATAATATGCTTTCTCCAGAATATTTACATACTATATATTGTATATATGCGAGATTCTGAATTAGGAGGGATTTTAGGGTTGGATTCAAGATCAGAGTATTCCATTTTTCCAGAAAATTTATTTATATGTAGAAATATAGAATATATACCTATATAGTATACAAAATTCTGAACCTATATGTATATACGAAATTATGAAGGTCTATAACTATGATTTTGAATTGAACTCTAAAACCCCTCCTAATTCAGAGGTTCGTATATACATATAGGTAAATATTCTGGAAAAAGGGAATACCCTGATCTTCAATCCAACCCTAAAATCTGCCGCCCAAAACCCTAAAAGCTGTCGCCCACAAATCTCCGCTAAATAAATATTTAAACGTAGATTTTCAAACCAACTTTAAAATGCCTCCTAACTCAGAATCTCACATATATAAATATATAAATATTCTCGAAGAGGCGTACTAACTCTAAAAAAGTAAGATTTCGATAAAATAAGATGTTAATTCACATTTTAATGTGAAAAATTAACTTTGGAACAAACTTGGGAACTTATGACTTGGAAACAAAAATAAGTCCATGGGGGCTTATGACTTTGGTCCTTATGGCATGTCACTAAGATTGGTGAAATTACTGTTATAAGTTAAGTTCAGAGAAGAGGGACTTAATTATTTAATAGAAACTGGTACTACAGTGGTATCACACTTTTGCTTCATTATAAAGACTTGAACCATAATAAAATTAAGCTGGCTTAAGCTAATGTCAAAACTGAAGAATAATTCAACGAAAAGTTTTGCTAATTTCTAAGTCACTGAAAATGTTTTGATTTTACTACAATTTGTTTGATTTAAATCTTTGGAAAATTGGCCACATCCCATTATCCAGAATTAACACAAAAATATTTTGGCTTTACTACAAGGTCTTTGGCAACGCGCGATGTCGGACATTGTGGGGAGAAAGGTCGTCGGGCACCAGTTGCTAAGGCTTTAATTGAAAATTGCCATTTTTTTTAAGTTTGAAATATTATAAAAAAGAATTATGGCACATGGCCCATGGAGGTCAATTCTTATTTTAAATAGTTAAATAATTAAATAATTAAAAATTTTTTTTTTAACATAACTTATATTTTAAACATAAAAAAATTTTAAGTCGGAGGTTTTGAATTACGAAAAAAAACTTCACAATCTTATTTATTTTATTTTATTACATCTTTAATATACACAGAATAAAAAAGATTTTTAACATTGACATTGAAAAAAAAAAAAAAAAAAAGGAATTATTTTTTTTAGTTAAGTCAAACATATTTGATTCAAGTGTTCTAGGATTAAAAGAAATATTTTCTTTTATTTGTTGGCTTATTAATATATGATTATTTTCTTTTATATTTTAACCACAATATTATAAAAACTATGCTAATAATTAAAATTACAACTATTATTATACTTATGACACTATATGAAACAATTTTATGATATTTTAATTCCTTTCTTTAAAATTTTCTACATGTTCAATTGCTATATTTTCAAAGCCTAAATTTGTTTTAAATGTAACATTTAGAGTTTTATTTGGCAAATAATATTTTGCTTGAATTGTCTTAATTTGATTTGACATTGTTTGTTTAAAAATTTCTGTTTGACAATTATTATAAAAGTTTATTAGGTAATTCTTATTTAAAATAATATGTCTATTATCGCAATTGTGAATTAAATTTTCTTCTTTTGTATTTTTTATTAAACTTGTTTCGTCATCTAAAATGACCATATTTGTCTTATTATTAAATCTTAGCTTACAATTATTATTAAAAATTCAGTTATTTGAGATTTTTAAATCTTTTTTTAATACATCTTTTTCATATAAGTAAGTTTTTTTTTCAATTTGTACAATATACTCATTAGTTTGGTCAATTTCATAATTATATATATTAGCTAATGGAGTTATTAATATTAAATTAGTTAGAATTTTAGTTTGAAGAAATTTATAATTAACAAAGATATTTCTTCTGCTGTAAGAATGTCGGGATGGACAATGTTGTGTTTAGTAGATGCTATTATTATCCTCCATTTGATTAATTTTATCTTCTAAATATCTTAATTTAATTATTTGATCTAAATAAAGTGAATGAATTTAACTTTGTTTATTCATTTCTTTAATTTAATTGTATACTAATTGTAATATTTTTAATCTATCCTATGTTTTTAAGTGTAATAAGAGATTTGTTAAAATTTGTATTTATTGATATTTGAGAGTTCAATGTAGTGATGGAGTGTGGGAGTTTTCTTCTATAACTTTTAGGTGACCTAAAATTTCTTCCCTGTCATAATTATCCATAGTTCCAAATAACCATTTGTTTACAGTCCCTACTACATTTATTAAACCCCTTTTTTGCTATGGATAGATGATGGAATAATAGATTTAATTTCAGCCTGAATGTTATTTATTTCACTATTTAATAAAATTTTGTTAGTTGCATTTAAATTAGCAACATTCGCTTTTATTTGCCCTAATATGTCAATTAACTCTAAAGGATGAAGTTTTATTATTAAAGTTTCGTTCACTATTATTGAGTTAATTTCTAGAAAACCTTTTGCTAAAGTTATTATAATTGTCAACACTACACAATTGTAAATGCCCCAACACTACTAAATTGTAAATGCCTGCAAATTTCATAAATTTTTTTTTCTATTTAGTGTAGTATAATATTATCTAGATTTACAAATAGTATCTACATAATATGTATTATAATGGGTGCAGTGATATAACGCCCAAGGAAATAAAACCCGCGGGCTTTAATTCCAAAACTTTCGGAATTAACGCCCGTGGGCTTTAAATCCTTTTCAAAAAAGAATTAAAGTCCACGGGTCTTAATTCCACTAGATCGTGGGCTTTAAGTACATTTCGAAAAATAGTTAAAGCCCACTGAGTAACATAAAGGTTACTATTATGAGTTTGTATTTCATTTAACTGCATTTTATTTGATGACATGTCAGAAGTCCCATGGGATTTTTGTCTCATTGTTAAGAGCTCAGGCTTTAAGGGAAGGAATTTTAGATATGCGAGTTTCTTAATTAAGAAAGATTTTAGAATTAGTTACATAATCAGGGATATAAGCTTTTCCCAGAATATGTGTATAATCCTGCTAAATGGGGCCTCGGTTGGCTAATGGGTAACAGCGTATAAAATACACTGAGAAAGTTCGTTCGAATCCCACACACGGCGTAAGAATTATCCCCCCTTACGACATTTACAGCCACGCCTGAAAAGGAAAGTCTGAGTAATTTCCTGTTCACATTTGTGTGTGTTTAACAAATGTGTGTGACAAATATCTATCTAAACTATGGAGTAATAAGAAAAACATTATAAACACAAAAAATAAGGTCAATAATGTTAATAATATAACAAATAATGGAAATAATAATATTAAAAATGAAAATACTAATAATATCAACAATATTAATCCTATTAATGACATTCCAAATCGCAATTATGCGAATTGGATCAAAGGTGAAACGCTTAGTCCTCAAACATAACCTGAATTGTTAAAGAATTACCATTTTGTTACACTTGAACCTACAATAGTAAAATTAACACGTAAAGCAGAAAGGTGACAGTATCTATGTGCTTTCGCGGCTGAGGAATTTCATAATTTACAATAATGTCAGGCTCTTCCTTTCATACTTTTATGATCCTACTGATATATGTTATGCTGAAATTACACAAACTTATTTAAAGGTCTTAATAAATCAAGATGGATTACCAACAAATTACAAGGAACTATGTCAAATATGTTTCACTTACCATAAAAGAATAGGAATAGGAAGACGTCAATAAAGATTTAACTTCACACAGAAGACATATTGATACTAATTATAGAGACTACATTCAAAAAGTTAGAGAAATTTGGAATAAATATATGACACCCATATCAAAATGATGAACTCTATAAATATAGTCAATAAAAATATTTCAATAAATACTTTGTATGTTGATATTAGAAGTATGAGGAATAAAATTGATGATCTTATTAATTAAAGTCACATTCTCCAGATATTGTTATATAAAATGACACATGGTTTTATTCATCCGAAATCCTATTTATGCAGATTCCTGAATTTTCATTTATCCATTTCTGCAGAGAAAATAACAGGGGCGGTGGAACAGCACTTTATATAAAAAACAAAATTGCATTTACTTCTCTTGCATTACCAAATTCTGTAAATGAGAAATTTATCCTATTGGAATTCAACTACTCAATTGTAAACCCAACATCAAAATTATTACAATGTATAATGCTACAATGTAAAACGCCTACTGATCGATTCAGTGGGTATTCTTCTAAAGGCGTTCAGTAAAAACTGTATCATAGTAGGTGATACGAACATCGATTTGCTTTCAAATAATGAAAATACTAATACTTATATTAATATAGTTGAATCATACAACTTTAACATAATCAATGATACCACTATGAACGGATTTACTCGGCAAGCCGTAAATTGCAGTTGTCAATCTGATTGTAATCATTGACGCATCCTTGATCACGTTATTGCCAATTTTAAAATTTTTAATGCAACGATCAAATTGTTGGATAATCCTATTAGTGACCACAAAGTTTTGGATATAAATATTGTAAAATGCGATATCATACTCGAACAAATGACAAGAGTAACTATAAAAAAAACTAACTGGAATGCTTTCCAAAACTTAGTTGCGCAAAAAATCCACATGTGTAACTCTTATGATGAAATTACTGAATGTATAAATGTAAGTAAGGCATTAGCTTCTTCAACAAGAATAGATGGAAGACGGAAACAAAACCACTGGACTCCTTTTATACTTAATATAATCAAAATACGCTAATTTATGCTAAAATTCGTAAAAACAAAAATAACTATGATTTGCAAAATAGTTACAAAATAATTAAAAATTATATTCAAAAATTAATAAAAGAAGCAAAGCATAACTACTTTCACAACCAAATTGCAACCCTCAACAGCTGTGGAACGTTATTAATAAGCACTAAAATTTAAACATTTCTAAAGATAGTTCGACAATACACGAAATAAAGAACACAGGTGAAATCCCTACTTCTGATTTAGAAGCAGCTAATATTTTAAATTATTATTTCGCCACTGTCGGAAGCAAGTTAGATAAAAACTTCAACAACCTTATAAATAATGTAATAATGTAACACGGAATCACATAAACCAGAACTCAATCCAACAGATAGTAATGAAATAACACAAATTATAAAGACGTTTAAAACTAACTCATCTCTCCTGGACCAGATTGCATTTCAATAAAACATACCAAATCAATTAGGCACATAATGTCAAACAAGCTTTATGATATAATAAACTAAATTTTATCGACTGGTGTTTTTCCAAATAGGGCCAAAGAATGTACTATCACTCCAATTTTTAAATCAGGAAAAAGGACAGATGTTAACAATTATAGACCAATAGCCTTGACAAATTGTTTATCTAAGATTATTGAAAAGGTTATTAAACGTCATTTAATTACATTCTTTAAAAATTCAGATCTAATTGATGACCATCAATTTGGTTTTTTAAACGGAAGCAGCCCAGAATCAGCTGCGCTTGAAGTTGTTAATTTCATAAATAAGGTGTTAGATAAAAAGAACTACGCAGTCGCTATTCTTTTAGATTTACAAAAAGCTTTTGACAACGTGAATCATGATATATTAATAAATAGCCTTTTCAATATGAGTATAAGAGAAGTTGCAGCCAATCTATTTAAATCATATTTAAATTATCGAAAAATCAAAACCAGAATAAACGACCATATTAGTGAAGAAGAAAGTCTACAAATTGAAGTTCCATAAGGCACCGTTCTAGCCCCTATTCTTTATCTAGCTTATGTGAATAGCTGCAACAAAATTGGGTCCAGTGGACATAATTCAATGTTTACAGATGATACAATCATGCTGTACAAAGTTAAAAACAAGAACCAACTAGAAGAAAATATTAATAATGATTTATACAAAGTTAGTGAGGGCTAAATCATAAGAGATTAACAATTAACGTCTCTAAAACTGAATTCATCATATTTAAACAAAAAAATAAAGAAAACATTAATCTATAAATCAATATTAATAATCAACAAATACAAAGAGTAAAGTCGTCAAAATATCTAGGTTTACTTATTGATGAAGATCTATCTTGGAAAATGCACATAGATAATTTAAAAAAGCCGTAATATCATTAACTGGTGCAGTTCGAAGATGCCCTAAACTAAGGGAAGATGTAGTTAAATTAGTCTTCTACGCCCACATTCAGTCTAAAATAAGGTATTTAATTCCAGTTTGGAGTCAAAGTTGTAAATACGTTATTAGTTCAGTTAGCGCTATTATCAACAGAGCTATTAAAATCTTATACAGACTTCCATATGATTCTCCAACTACATCACTGTATTCTGATCGAAATTTATCTACCGTTGAACAAACAATATTTTTGAAAAACTGCAAGTTGATTTATAAACTATCAAATAACTTAACCAAAAGCAATTTAAAAATACAAACTAATGCCTCAATTCATTGCTACTTCACAAAAAGATTAGAAGCACCCAGAACTGAAAGGGGTAAAAGAGATATTATGTTTAATGGCATAAAAATCTTCAATAGTCTTCCTACCTATATAAAACATGCTCCCAACATAAGGTTATTCAACAAACGTTTGAAAGATGTACTACCCCAACTAAATAATTGAAAAATATATAAAAAAGAAAAAAAAATAAATAAATAGAATGTATCTAACATTTTAATATATGTATTAAATTTTATTAATATTTATTATAATTTTAAATATTAAATTAGTTTTAAGTTAGTTTATAGAAATCTCTTCTACCAATTTGACTGTCTATCTCAATTTATTTATTAAAAAATAAATAAAAAATAAAAATTTATGTGGCAGAGAAATACACTAAAAAATTAAAAAAAAAAACCCTCCTAATTCAAAACTCGCATATATTCTGCACAATGTTTATTTTGAATTCAATTCTAAAATTCCTCCCAAAATCTCTGATAATAGGAGTATTACTTATATATAAATATTTTGTAAAACACATATAACCCTGATTTTGTGACCAACTCTCAAATCCCTCCCAATTCAGAATCACGCACATATACATATTAGTAAATACTCTGGAAAAAGTGATACCCCAATTTTTATCCAAAACTCTAAAATTCCTCCTAATGCGTTTGCTCTAGATATTCTATTACTCTTCTATTAATAACAAAAAATGGTGTGGGTCTTAATTTCAATTCAAAAGGAATTAAAGCCCGCGGGTTATAATTCCTTTTAATTATGGGCTTTAATTCCAATTCAAAAAGGAATTTACACCCGCGGGCTTTATTTACTCGGGCGTTCTGCCACTGCACCATTATTATATCCTACTATGTATTATTTCATTTTTATTTTTTATTATTGTGGTCATTCTTTACCTAATTCATAAAATGTTTGAGCTTGTTTTATATTAGCAGTGTATTAGTTAATTTCAACTTTTTGTATTTAGGCTGTTCTTTATCCCTGACAGCTTTATAATTTTTAACGAAACCTGTTGTTCTTTGTTCGTTATAGAACTCCCTTGCTTTATTAAATTTTTCAATTCTACTTATTTTTGCTAAAATTAAAGTTTACTGTTCTGTTTTGAACTTCTGTTGGAATGCTTTTGATTGTTGAGTGAAACCTCTCATTATAATGTCTAATAGATTTTTGCATCAATTGTTTTACAGACAAATTTTGATTTAAAAACTTTAAAATTGTAAACTTTTCAGCTATTGAGTTGTGGAATCTCTCTATATCACTATTTCCTGTATGATTATTAAGTTTGGTAAGATGTAGAGCGATTCCTTCATCTTGCAGAAATTGATTTATTTGTATAGTTTTAAATTCATTATCAGCTACTAGTTTTCTTGGTTTTCCTAATTTTGTGAAATGATCTTCTAATAGATTAATATTAAAAGATTTTTATCTGTTAGAAAGTTAGCTGCTCTTTGAAAAATTTATCTATGACTGTTAAAAAATTAGTTTTCATAATTGTGTATGCATCTATATGTATTATATCATTAATATTTGTAGGAGTTTCACTATATTTGAACTTAGTTTTAATTGGATTTCTATCATATTTTAATCTTGGCAAACTTCACACTGATTTATTACAATTTGAACTAATTCTAATAATTTTGGAAAATAAATTTTATTTTTTATTTGATTGTAAGTTTCCTGAATACCTGAATGACAGCTTTCTTTTGTATTATATAAAGAAATTGATTTTACAGCTTCTTTGAAAAATATTGGGCTTCCCCTAATTTATCCATTATGCTTTCAATATTGGAGATAAGGAACTTGTCTTCTGCACTGTTTTCGTTAAGTTTCCTGTAATCGATGACAATTCTCCTTTTTTTTTTTAAACCGGAGTAATCGGTTTAAATAAAAAAAGTTGTCCCATTATAGCATCATAATTCTTACTTTTAAAATTAATTACTTTCCAGTTAACAGTTCCTAATAGTTTAAATTTTTTTGGTATGGGTGTAATTATTTTCTTAACAACTTTATTTGTGCTGTTAATGGTAGAATAGTATACTGGTTTATTTAATTTTTCTTCAGCAATTTTTTTTTTGTATATTTGGTTTTATTTTACTGGCAGAGGATCCAGTATCAATTAGGCATTTAATTTTTTTACAGCCTAAAGTTATAATTATGATTGGAAGTTTAGGCTTTTAATGAAAATGTACGTCTGTATCTTTGTTCAGGTCTAAATTTTCTTGTTGTGCGAATTTTTGCTGTGTTGTGTTGATATTTTCATTTATGTGAATATAATTATTATTTTTTATTCTATTTATCTATATTATATAATTGTTTTGATTATATTTAAGTTTACTAAATTTGGTTTGTGAACTAATATTATCTTTTGGATTGAAAAATTTATAATTATTATAAGTCTTATTAATAAAGTTATTATCGCTATAACTATTATAGCTAATTTTATTTCTATTAAAATTATTGTTTTTATTATATATTTTGTTATATGAATTCGTATTTTGTATTTTTCTACTTGCCGTATCAATAGCGTCTGAATTATCTAATAATTTTAGTTTGATAATTTATTTAAGTAGTTGGGACTGCCACCCCCAAAGTCTCGCTAAACGAATTATTGAAACCAGCTTTCGATACCAACTCTAAAGTCCAACCAGATTCATATATACATATTATGGAAAAAGCGTATAATCCTGATTTTGTAACCAACTATAAAATCCTTATTAATTCAGAATTTCGATCCATACACATAAAATATATCTAAATATTCTGTCCATCCATAAACATTGCTAAATATTCTGGAAAAACCGTATATTCCTGATTTTGTAACCAACTATAAAATCAAATTTTATAATACCTATGTCCATACGTACATATAGCTATTTCAGAAAAAATGTTGAATTTTCACAATTTCATATGAAAAATACTTAATTTAAGAAATGGGGACTTCCGATCCCAAACCTCCGGTATCAAATTATGGAAACCCTGATTTTTAGTTCAAATCTAAACTCAATACTTATAATATATCCATACTTAATGCGTGTATCTATTTCATGCAAAAGATATAATATATATATATAATTAATTATTAATTTGTTCGTAAAAACTTATTATGTTGTCGATATTCTAAGAGTCGACATTTTCTCAGTCAGCATTTTGGAAAGTCAAAATTTAGTACAATCGACATTTTTGAAAAAAAAAAGTTGACATTATGTCAGTCGACTTAATTGAAGTTTACACAAGATAAGGAATGCCGTAACTTAGCAGACAGAACGAAAGTATTAGTATTGGTTCTATAAAATAGTGTCGCACGAAATAATGTCCCAATCAAAAATGAAATAATGTCGTAAAATTTCCGATTTCCGAATATTTATATACTGTGATTAAGAAAAAAAATTTAAACAGCATATAAAAATTAATATTTTCCTCAATTTTTTTATTTTTTCCCAATACTTTTCTTACAATAAAACATTTTATACACGGTTGCTAAATTAGGACTATTGCTATTAGTATATTAGTATTATTCTGTAACAAGCGTGTAATCTTGATTTTTAGCCAACTCTAAAACCTCTCCAAATTCAAGGTCTCGTATATACATATATATAAATATTCCTGAAAAAGCAAACATCCTGATTTTTAACCCAACTATAAAATTTACACTAAAGTATGTCCATGAATACAAATTAGCTCTACAAATTTTTCTGTTTTGAACAATGCACGAAATAAATTTTCTTTAATTTTATATTATTAATTTTTTATTTAAAATATAATATCTTATATAAAAAGTCTTTTTATATACTTTGTTATATTTATTTTCTACAAAAAACAATTCTGTTGTTATATATTAGCAGGGCTTTACAAATTATTTCAGACTAATTATTTTTTTACATTTTTATTTTTCTAACATTATTTTTTATAACTCTTTTTAATTTATTAAAAACGAGCCAGGTTCAAATTGCTAATCAATATTTTATAATCAATGTTTTGTTTAATAACGTTAAGCAATATATTTTGTATCAGCAAAATTTTGAACAATTAACATTAGGTACCTACTCATGTTAATAATATTTTTTTGCTTTAAAATAACTTTTGGGTGGCATGTCATAACTCCTTTTGTCATAAGTCCCTTAGGGAGTTATGACACTCTATTTTGTATCATAAGACCCTTAGGGAGTTATGACAGAAAGTAAAATGTTATTTATGTAATGTTATTTATTTAAATGTTATTTTATGAAAGTAAAAAAGGATTTATGACATTTTTTTCAAGGGACTTTTATTACACAATAAAATTTTAATAAGTGTCATAAGTCCCACTATATAAAATATGATGTTATTGAAATATGTATGTAAAACTGTAATTAGTAAGGACTTCAGAGTTGGTTACAAAATCTGAATAATATGCTTTCTCCAGAATATTTACATACTATATATTGTATATATGCGAGATTCTGAATTAGGAGGGATTTTAGGGTTGGATTCAAGATCAGAGTATTCCATTTTTCCAGAAAATTTATTTATATGTAGAAATATAGAATATATACCTATATAGTATACAAAATTCTGAACCTATATGTATATACGAAATTATGAAGATCTATAACTATGATTTTGAATTGAACGCTAAAACCCCTCCTAATTCAGAGGTTCGTATATACATATAGGTAAATATTCTGGAAAAAGGGAATACCCTGATCTTCAATCCAACCCTAAAAGCTGCCGCCCAAAACCCTAAAAGCTGTCGCCCACAAATCTCCGCTAAATAAATATTTAAACGTAGATTTTCAAACCAACTTTAAAATGCCTCCTAACTCAGAATCTCACATATATAAATATATAAATATTCTCGAAGAGGCGTACTAACTCTAAAAAAGTAAGATTTGGATAAAATAGGATTTTAATTCACATTTTAATGTGAAAAATTAACTTTGGAACAAACTTGGGAACTTATGACTTGGAAACAAAAATAAGTCCATGGGGGCTTATGACTTTGGTCCTTATGGCATGTCACTCAGATTGGTGAAATTACTGTTATAAGTTAAGTTCAGAGAAGAGGGACTTAATTATTTAATAGAAACTGGTACTACAGTGGTATCACACTTTTGCTTCATTATAAAGGCTTGAACCATAATAACATTAAGCTGACTTAAGCTTATAAAAAAGAATTATGGCATATGGCCCATGGACTTCAATTCTTATTTTAAATAGAAAAGGGATTTGTGACACACTTTAATATTTTATTTTGTGTCATAAAGTGTTTGTGTACAAAGTAAAGTATCAAAACTCACTTAAGGGATTTATAACATTTTTTTCAAGGAACTTATGTCACACTTTAAAATTTTAATAAGGAGTTATAACATGTCACCATTTTTTGCCTCCTTTAGTTTAAAAATTTCCTGAATTTTGCTTTTGTATAAAAATTTTGAGTAACATAGTACATAGTAAATTTTGAGTAACATAGTATGTATTTTATAAAAAAAAATTTTTTTTTTTAACATAACTTATATTTTAAACATAAAAAAATTCAATAATATTTAAACAATCTTATTTATTTTATTTTATTACATCTTTAATATACACAGAATCAAAAAGACTTTTAACATTGATATTGAAAGAAAAAAAAATAAAAGAAATTTTTTTTTTTTTTAAATGTTTTTCTCTGCCACATAAACAGGAATGTGGACAGTAAATTACACAGACAATTCTGTTCAGGCGTGGCTGTAAGTGTCGTAAGGGGGAATAAGGGATAAGGGATTCGAACCCACACTCCCTCGGTGTTTACAGCGTATTTTATACGCTCTTTCCCACATGCCACCTAGGCCCAAGTGAAATTTGATTAGATATTTTGTACTTAGCTTATAAAATTTAAAAAAAAAATGTTTTTTTCTTTTGTTTTTTTTTTATATAGTAAAGTTAAAAAAACTGTAATTAAACAATTAAAAGATTAATGACTTTATACTTTTACTTGAGTCAGATGTTATGGTACTTTTAAGTACATCATGAGCTGTTGGATTTTTAGTTAAGTCAAACATATTTGATTCAATTGTTCTAGGATTAAAAGAAATATTTTCTTTTATTTGTTGGCTTATTAATATATGATTATTTCCTTTTATATTTTAACCACAATATTATAAAAACTATGCTAATAATTAAAATTACAACTATTATTATACTTATGACACTATATGAAACAATTTTATGATATTTTAATTCCTTTCTTTAAAATTTTCTACATGTTCAATTGCTATATTTTCAAAGCCTAAATTTGTTTTAAATGTAACATTTAGATTTTTATTTGGCAAATAATATTTTGCTTGAATTGTCTTAATTTGATTCGACATTTTTTGTTTAAAAATTTCTATTTGACAATTATTATAAAAGTTTATTAGGTAATTCTTATTTAAAATAATATGTCTATTATCGCAATTGTGAATTAAATTTTCTTCTTTTGCATTTTTTATTAAAGTTGTTTCGTCATCTAAAATGTCCATACTTGTCTTATTATTGAATCTTAGCTTACAATTATTATTAAAAATACAGTTATTTGAGGTTTTTAAATCTTTTTTTAATACATCCTTTTCATATAAGTAAGTTTCTTTTTAAATTTGTACAATATACTCATTATTTTGGTCAATTTCATAATTATTATATTAGGTAATGGAGTTATTAATATTAAATTAGTTAGAATATAATTTTGCGGTATTTTTAGACCAAATACCAAAGAATAATATGCCATTATTCCTATTTTCATTAATTTTAGTTTGAAGAAATCTATAATTAA
The DNA here is from genome assembly GCA_947095535.1 of Poecilobothrus nobilitatus. Taxonomy (NCBI): domain Eukaryota; kingdom Metazoa; phylum Arthropoda; class Insecta; order Diptera; family Dolichopodidae; genus Poecilobothrus; species Poecilobothrus nobilitatus. The sequence goes on from OX352772.1 coordinate 227,195,087, forward strand.
CAAAGATGTTTCTTCTGCTATCAGAATGCCGGGATGGACAATGTTGTGTTTAGTAGATGCTATTATTATCCTCCATTTGATTAATTTTATCTTCTAAATATCTTAATTTAATTATTTGATCTAAATAAAGTGAATGAATTTAACTTTGTTTATTCATTTCTTTAATTTAATTGTATACTAATTGTAATATTTTTAATCTATCCTGTGTTTTTAAGTGTAATAAGAGATTTGTTAAAATTTGTATTTATTGATATTTGAGAGTTCAATGTAGTGATGGAGTGTGGGAGTTTTCTTCTATAACTTTTAGGTGACCTAAAATTTCTTCCCTGTCATAATTATCCATAGTTCCAAATAACCATTTGTTTACAGTCCCTACTACATTTATTAAACCCCTTTTTTGCTATGGATAGATGATGGAATAATAGATTTAATTTCAGCCTGAATGTTATTTATTTCACTATTTAATAAAATTTTGTTAGTTGCATTTAAATTAGCAACATTCGCTTTTGTTTGCCCTAATATGTCAAATAACTCTAAAGGATGAAGTTTTATTATTAAAGTTTCGTTCACTATTATTGAGTTAATTTCTAGAAAACCTTTTGCTAAAGTTATTATAATTGTCAACACTACACAATTGTAAATGCCCCAACACTACTAAATTGTAAATGCCTGCAAATTTCATAAATTTTTTTTTCTATTTAGTGTAGTATAATATTATCTAGATTTACAAATAGTATCTACATAATATGTATTATAATGGGTGCAGTGATATAACGCCCAAGGAAATAAAACCCGCGGGCTTTAATTCCAAAACTTTCGGAATTAACGCCCGTGGGCTTTAAATCCTTTTCAAAAAAGAATTAAAGTCCACGGGTCTTAATTCCACTAGATCGTGGGCTTTAAGTACATTTCGAAAAATAGTTAAAGCCCACTGAGTAACATAAAGGTTACTATTATGAGTTTGTATTTCATTTAACTGCATTTTATTTGATGACATGTCAGAAGTCCCATGGGATTTTTGTCTCATTGTTAAGAGCTCAGGCTTTAAGGGAAGGAATTTTAGATATGCGAGTTTCTTAATTAAGAAAGATTTTAGAATTAGTTACATAATCAGGGATATAAGCTTTTCCCAGAATATGTGTATAATCCTGCTAAATGGGGCCTCGGTTGGCTAATGGGTAACAGCGTATAAAATACACTGAGAAAGTTCGTTCGAATCCCACACACGGCGTAAGAATTATCCCCCCTTACGACATTTACAGCCACGCCTGAAAAGGAAAGTCTGAGTAATTTCCTGTTCACATTTGTGTGTGTTTAACAAATGTGTGTGACAAATATCTATCTAAACTATGGAGTAATAAGAAAAACATTATAAACACAAAAAATAAGGTCAATAATGTTAATAATATAACAAATAATGGAAATAATAATATTAAAAATGAAAATACTAATAATATCAACAATATTAATCCTATTAATGACATTCCAAATCGCAATTATGCGAATTGGATCAAAGGTGAAACGCTTAGTCCTCAAACATAACCTGAATTGTTAAAGAATTACCATTTTGTTACACTTGAACCTACAATAGTAAAATTAACACGTAAAGCAGAAAGGTGACAGTATCTATGTGCTTTCGCGGCTGAGGAATTTCATAATTTACAATAATGTCAGGCTCTTCCTTTCATATTTTTATGATCCTACTGATATATGTTATGCTGAAATTACACAAACTTATTTAAAGGTCTTAATAAATCAAGATGGATTACCAACAAATTACAAGGAACTATGTCAAATATATTTCACTTACCATAAAAGAATAGGAATAGGAAGACGTCAATAAAGATTTAACTTCACACAGAAGACATATTGATACTAACTATAGAGACTACATTCAAAAAGTTAGAGAAATTTGGAATAAATATATGACACCCATATCAAAATGATGAACTCTATAAATATAGTCAATAAAAATAATTCAATAAATACTTTGTATGTTGATATTAGAAGTATGAGGAATAAAATTGATGATCTTATTAATTAAAGTCACATTCTCCAGATATTGTTATATAAAATGACACATGGTTTTATTCATCCGAAATCCTATTTATGCAGATTCCTGAATTTTCATTTATCCATTTCTGCAGAGAAAATAACAGGGGCGGTGGAACAGCAATTTATATAAAAAACAAAATTGCATTTACTTCTTTTGCATTACCAAATTCTGTAAATGAGAAATTTAATCCTATTGGAATTCAACTACTCAATTGTAAACCCAACATCAAAATTATTACAATGTATAATGCTACAATGTAAAACGACTACTGATCGATTCAGTGGGTATTCTTCTAAAGGCGTTCAGTAAAAATTGTATCATAGTAGGTGATACGAACATCGATTTGCTTTCAAATAATGAAAATACTAATACTTATATTAATATAGTTGAATCATACAACTTTAACATAATCAATGATACCACTATGAACGGATTTACTCGGCAAGCCGTAAATTGCAGTTGTCAATCTGATTGTAATCATTGACGCATCCTTGATCACGTTATTGCCAATTTTAAAATTTTTAATGCAACGATCAAATTGTTGGATAATCCTATTAGTGACCACAAAGTTTTGGATATAAATATTGAAAAATGCGATATCATACTCGAACAAATGACAAGAGTAACTATAAAAAAAACTAACTGGAATGCTTTCCAAAACTTAGTTGCGCAAAAAATCCACATGTGTAACTCTTATGATGAAATTACTGAATGTATAAATGTAAGTAAGGCATTAGCTTCTTCAACAAGAATAGATGGAAGACGGAAACAAAACCACTGGACTCCTTTTATACTTAATGTAATCAAAATACGCTAATTTATGCTAAAATTCGTAAAAACAAAAATAACTATGATTTGCAAAATAGTTACAAAAAAATTAAAAATTATATTCAAAAATTAATAAAAGAAGCAAAGCATAACTACTTTCACAACCAAATTGCAACCCTCAACAGCTGTGGAACGTTATTAATAAGCACTAAAATTTAAACATTTCTAAAGATAGTTCGACAATACACGAAATAAAGAACACAGGTGAAATCCCTACTTCTGATTTAGAAGCAGCTAATATTTTAAATTATTATTTCGCCACTGTCGGAAGCAAGTTAGATAAAAACTTCAACAACCTTATAAATAATGTAATAATGTAACACAGGATCACATAAACCAGAACTCAATCCAACAGATAGTAATGAAATAACACAAATTATAAAGACGTTTAAAACTAACTCATCTCTCCTGCACTAGATTGCATTTCAATAAAACATACCAAATAAATTAGGCACATAATGTCAAACAAGCTTTATGATATAATAAACTAAATTTTATCGACTGGTGTTTTTCCAAATAGGGCCAAAGAATGTACTATCACTCCAATTTTTAAATCAGGAAAAAGGACAGATGTTAACAATTATAGACCAATAGCCTTGACAAATTGTTTATCTAAGATTATTGAAAAGGTTATTTAATTACATTCTTTACAAATTCAGATCTAATTGATGACCATCAATTTGGTTTTTTAAACGGAAGCAGCACAGAATCAGCTGCGCTTGAAGTTGTTAATTTCATAAATAAGGTGTTAGATAAAAAGAACTACGCAGTCGCTATTCTTTTAGATTTACAAAAAGCTTTTGACAACGTGAATCATGATATATTAATAAATAGCCTTTTCAATATGAGTATAAGAGGAGTTGCAGCCAATCTATTTAAATCATATTTAAATTATCGAAAAATCAAAACCAGAATAAACGACCATATTAGTGAAGAAGAAAGTCTACAAATTGAAGTTCCATAAGGCACCGTTCTAGCCCCTATTCTTTATCTAGCTTATGTGAATAGCTGCAACAAAATTGGGTCCAGTGGACATAATTCAATGTTTACAGATGATACAATCATGCTGTACAAAGTTAAAAACAAGAACCAACTAGAAGAAAATATTAATAATGATTTATACAAAGTTAGTGAGGGCTAAATCATAAGAGATTAACAATTAACGTCTCTAAAACTGAATTCATCATATTTAAACAAAAAAATAAAGAAAACATTAATCTATAAATCAATATTAATAATCAACAAATACAAAGAGTAAAGTCGTCAAAATATCTAGGTTTACTTATTGATGAAGATCTATCTTGGAAAATGCACATAGATAATTTAAAAAAGCCGTAATATCATTAACTGGTGCAGTTCGAAGATGCCCTAAACTAAGGGAAGATGTAGTTAAATTAGTCTTCTACGCCCACATTCAGTCTAAAATAAGGTATTTAATTCCAGTTTGGAGTCAAAGTTGTAAATACGTTATTAGTTCAGTTAGCGCTATTATCAACAGAGCTATTAAAATCTTATACAGACTTCCATATGATTCTCCAACTACATCACTGTATTCTGATCGAAATTTAACTACCGTTGAACAAACAATATTTTTGAAAAACTGCAAGTTGATTTATAAACTATCAAATAACTTAACCAAAAGCAATTTAAAAATACAAACTAATGCCTCAATTCATTGCTACTTCACAAAAAGATTAGAAGCACCCAGAACTGAAAGGGGTAAAAGAGATATTATGTTTAATGGCATAAAAATCTTCAATAGTCTTCCTACCTATATAAAACATGCTCCCAACATAAGGTTATTCAACAAACGTTTGAAAGATGTACTACCCCAACTAAATAATTGAAAAATATATAAAAAAGAAAAAAAAATAAATAAATAGAATGTATCTAACATTTTAATATATGTATTAAATTTTATTAATATTTATTATAATTTTAAATATTAAATTAGTTTTAAGTTAGTTTATAGAAATCTCTTCTACCAATTTGACTGTCTATCTCAATTTATTTATTAAAAAATAAATAAAAAATAAAAATTTATGTGGCAGAGAAATACACTAAAAAATTAAAAAAAAAAACCCTCCTAATTCAAAACTCGCATATATTCTGCACAATGTTTATTTTGAATTCAATTCTAAAATTCCTCCCAAAATCTCTGATAATAGGAGTATTACTTATATATAAATATTTTGTAAAACACATATAACCCTGATTTTGTGACCAACTCTCAAATCCCTCCCAATTCAGAATCACGCACATATACATATTAGTAAATACTCTGGAAAAAGTGATACCCCAATTTTTATCCAAAACTCTAAAATTCCTCCTAATGCGTTTGCTCTAGATATTCTATTACTCTTCTATTAATAACAAAAAATGGTGTGGGTCTTAATTTCAATTCAAAAGGAATTAAAGCCCGCGGGTTATAATTCCTTTTAATTATGGGCTTTAATTCCAATTCAAAAAGGAATTTACACCCGCGGGCTTTATTTACTCGGGCGTTCTGCCACTGCACCATTATTATATCCTACTATGTATTATTTCATTTTTATTTTTTATTATTGTGGTCATTCTTTACCTAATTCATAAAATGTTTGAGCTTGTTTTATATTAGCAGTGTATTAGTTAATTTCAACTTTTTGTATTTAGGCTGTTCTTTATCCCTGACAGCTTTATAATTTTTAACGAAACCTGTTGTTCTTTGTTCGTTATAGAACTCCCTTGCTTTATTAAATTTTTCAATTCTACTTATTTTTGCTAAAATTAAAGTTTACTGTTCTGTTTTGAACTTCTGTTGGAATGCTTTTGATTGTTGAGTGAAACCTCTCATTATAATGTCTAATAGATTTTTGCATCAATTGTTTTACAGACAAATTTTGATTTAAAAACTTTAAAATTGTAAACTTTTCAGCTATTGAGTTGTGGAATCTCTCTATATCACTATTTCCTGTATGATTATTAAGTTTGGTAAGATGTAGAGCGATTCCTTCATCTTGCAGAAATTGATTTATTTGTATAGTTTTAAATTCATTATCAGCTACTAGTTTTCTTGGTTTTCCTAATTTTGTGAAATGATCTTCTAATAGATTAATATTAAGTGATTTTTATCTGTTAGAAAGTTAGCTGCTCTTTGAAAAATTTATCTATGACTGTTAAAAAATTAGTTTTCATAATTGTGTATGCATCTATATGTATTATATTTGTAGGAGTTTCACTATATTTGAACTTAGTTTTAATTGGATTTCTATCATATTTTACTCTTGGCAAACTTCACACTGATTTATTACAATTTGAACTAATTCTAATAATTTTGGAAAATAAATTTTATTTTTTATTTGATTGTAAGTTTCCTGAATACCTGAATGACAGCTTTCTTTTGTATTATATAAAGAAATTGGTTTTACAGCTTCCATTTCAGTTCTAACTTCGTTAGCTCTATAAGAACATTTTTTAAATTTTACTTGACTGTTATTAGAGAAAATTTCTAGTAATTTTTCTGGAATTTTTTTTTGATATTATATCTATCTATTAAATATTTCCAAATTAGATTCACATTCAGTTGCCATGAGTGTACAGCTGTTTTTTTCTTTCGGTTTAGTATTTTCGTTGGGTTCTAGATTACTAAGAAAATCTGCAACTTTATTTTCCCTTCCCTTTAGGTATTCGATATCAAATTGATATTCACCAACTTTAAGTATCCATCTTTGATATCTAGGAGATCAGTATTTTCCTTTGTATTTAGCATGTAAGAACTGTATAAATTTAAATTTAGGTTGATGATCTGTATAAATTTTAAATTTCTTTCCATAAAGATATGGTATGAGATTAACAGATTAGACTATGGCTAAAAATTCTTTATCCGTTGCCGAATAATTCTTCTCATGGATGTTAGGAGTTCGAGATACAAAGGATACAGAGCGACCTTCTTCTGAAAGAACGGCTCATATAGCATAGTTGGAAGCATCTGTTTTTATAGACTTATCAAAACTTCGATATCTTAAAACAGAATGCAAAATTATAAGGTTCTTGAGCTTTTCAAAAGCAGCTATATAATTCGGATCTTTGATATTGATTTTAGTATTCTTTTTTAGATATTTTGTAATTGGTTGAGCTACTTTAGCATAATCTCTAACAAACTTACGATAATACTCGATCAATCCTAAAAAACTTTTGATCTGTTTCTCTGTTCTAGGTAACTTAAAATTTTTTATGTGTAATTTTTTATTTATTAAATGTGATCTAATAATTCGGTTTCTTTTTTCAAAAAATTACATTTATCTATCTGTATTTTCAATTGTTTTTCTTCTAAAATTTTTAATATAGTAGTTATTGCCTTTATGTATTCTTTTAAACTTGTGCTGAATATGAGAATGTCATCTAGATAGACAACGCATATTTTATTGATATGATCTCTCAGAATTTCATTAATCAGCCTTTGAAATGTGACTGGAGAATTTTTCCATCCCAAAGGAATTCTGTTAAATTCGTACAGGCCATGAGGTTTTACAAATGCAGTCTTTTTCTTGTCTTCTTCTTTAATTTCTATTTGGTGGTACTCTTTCGCCAAGTCTATAGTTCACAAATATTGGGCTCTACCTAATTTATCTAATATTGAATCAATATTAGGCAGGGGAAATTTATCGTCCACTGTAATTTCATTTAGCATTCTGTTTTCAATAATAATTCTAAATTTTTTTTTACCTGAATTATAAAATTTTTGGGTACTACAATTAATGGGCTAGAGTATCTTTTGTTACTTTTCCTTATATTCCCTGTTCTTCCCTTTCCGTAATTTGATTTCTTACTTCTTCTTCATGTTTGCGTGGGTACCTATACAATTTTGAATTGATGGAAGATCTGTTGTGTTGACTATTTCATGTTTAATTTCAGTTGTTTTGCTATATGAAGGTATCCCCCATCGGGAATCGAACCCGAGAAAGCCGTACTGGTATGACTGCAATACTTGCGCTCCTACCAGCTAGGCCAGGGAGGGGATATATCACATAGCAATTAATATTAGCATAATTTTCATATCAAGTAATTTTCATATATATATTATAACGAATTTTCAATTCATATCTATAACTCAAAGATACAATAATTTCAAACATAACCTTCATATCAGAATAGCCAATATACATAACTACTTTCAATTTATAAAATATAACTCACAGATATAATAAGTTGTCAATAATTAATAATTCAATAACTCAATATAGCCCACAAAAATAACTTATATTCCTAGCAAACACTAGGATCGGTTGCAATAGGCCAATCCCCTATTCAGCTTAAATTGAAAAGGATTCAAGAAACGGAAGCAAAAAGCCTCGGATATAATAGATTTGGAAATACGGCAATGACCTTTGGCACGAATATAAGGACACGAGTAGGACAATGGAATGTTAGGACACTTAGAGAAGCATTCAGGCTTGCGCAATTAGAGCAACAAGCGGCTGCATATAAGATAGGCATATTAGGCATAAGTGAGCTAAGATGGAATGAAGGTAGGTAGGTAGGTATGGTGGTGACCTTCACGATGCTGCTTGAAGGCCTCAATTAGCACTAGATTGCGCCATTTTGATACCACTGCTTGTGTTTTTAGATTGTTTGCGGTTTTATATCCAACCCGAGCGGTTCAGATACAAGATCAGTTCTTTGATTTTGTGTTTAGAAAGCTCGCTGAGGTTGTGAAAGGACGGCTTGCCGAGTGAGAGACGTCTGGCTCCAACTAGGGCCAGACATTTGCAAAGAAAGTGTTCCAGATTCTCACTTTCGTTTGCTTCTTTGCAGCTCCTGCATGAGGTGTTGTGTGGGAGTCCTAGTTTGGCCGCTCCCGCATCCCACTGGCCAGTGGCCTGTGATGATTGCTACTAGTCTGGCTATGTCTATGCGGGATTTGGATATCAACTCGATTGATCTCCTTTTGTTGTATGTGGGCCACAATGTTCTAGATATGGTGCAATTGCTCAGATTGCTCAACCTATTTTGTGATTTCGCTATATACAAAGAAAAGATCCGTTCCTTGATGGTACTGATTGGGCAACTAACTCTCCGGTAACTTTCCGGGGAGTTAGTGTTCTGAGTAGCTCCTTTCTTTGCTAGTTCGTCAGTTTTTTCATTTCCTGCAATATTGCTATGCCCAGGCACCCATAAGAAGGTTATGTTCAAGATGGAATGGAAGTGGTGAAATGAAATCGGCAAACAGCAACATTCTTCTGTACAGTGGCAAAGAATCTAGAGGAGAAAGTGGTGTTGGAATACTAATTGAGAAAACCATAGTTAATACACTAATCTCATGAAAAGCCGTATCAGATAGAATTATTACGGCTCGGTTTCGCGGCAGAATCAGGCATGTTTCGGTCATTCAGTGTTACTCACCAACTGAAAGCGCAGAAGATGACGTAAAGACGATTACTATAGCCAACTAAGTGGTGTTTTAAATGATATCAGCAGAGGCGATTTGGTAATCCTGATGGGTGATTTTAATGCGCAAATTGGAAGCAACAACATCAACCTAGAAAACACAATAGGGAAACATTGCCTGGGAATACGTAACAACAATGGCGATAGACTGGTAGAATTATGTCAAACCAATCAGTTGGTCATAGGAGGCACACTGTTCCCCCACAAAGATATACACAAATACACATGGGTCTCACCTGGTGGTAGAACAAAGAACCAAATTGACCATATATGCGTGAGTAGAAAATGGAGAAACTCATTGCTAGATGTAAGGAATAGAAGATGTGCTGATATACAGAGCGACCATGAACTTATAACAGCTGACCTTAGGATTCGGTTAAGGCGTAATACTACCAACGCGCAGAAGCTCAAAGCCAAATTGAAGTTAGACCAGCTCAGAAACCCAGCAGTAAAATAATCAGCTAATATCATAACGCAGCTAATATCATAACGGCTATCCAGCAGCTAATATCATAACGGCTATCCAGCAAACTGTATCAGAGAACATGCAGCAGTCATGAGAGGAAAAAGCTAAAGCCATACGACAAAAATCAGTAAACGTCCTAGACACACGTCAGAATAATAGAAATGGATCTCTGACCATACATGCAACCTGATCAAGCATAGGCAACAACTAAAGAACCAAATGAATACTGATAACTCTATCTCGCTAAGGCAGCAGTATCAGACCCAGAGCAAACTAGTTAAGAAAGGAGCCAGGGCTGATAAGAGAAAACACATTGAGAAAATGGCTAGAGAAGCAGAAACAGCAGCTGGCAAGAATGATATAAGATCAGTACACAATATCGTAAATAGCCTTACAAACCGATCTCAGAGAGTTAACCGCCCTATAAAAGATCGAAACGGCAACTCTCTAACTAACGTTCAAGAACAAACCCAGAGTTGGAAAGAGCACCTTGAAGAAATAAGCAACATTGAGCCGACACACAACCCTCACTCGGAAATAACCACCAATGACCTCAGTGAAGAAAACACCGCTATTCTCAGCTCAGCACCTTCAATCCGTGAGATTAAATACGCCATCTTAAGATTGAAAAGTAATAAGGCCACAGGAGACGATGGTCTACCAAGTGAGATACTAAAATCAGATCCACAATCATCAGCAGAACTCATCCACCCGCATATAACAAGCGCTTGGGCATCAGAAACAATACCATCATCATGTAAAAAAGGAATTATTATCAAAATTCCAAAGAAAGGTTTCTCATTGCAACAACTGGAGGGGTATTACATTACTGAATACGATATATAAAATCATCACAAACATTATTCAGAATAGACTCCAAGAAGAGGTGCAAAACACGCTAAGAAACGAACAAGCTGGCTGCAGGCCGGGTAGAAGCTGTCTCGATCAAGCCAACACACTAAGAATAATAGTGGAGCAATCACACGAATGGCGATCACCGCTGTGTCTGGTCTTCGTTGACTTTAAGAAGGCATTCGACTCTATACAAAGAGAAGCCATATGGAAAGCCCTTGTGAACAGGAATATACCAAGGAAAATCGTGAGTATAATTCGTGCTCTCTATGATAACGCCGAATTCTCGGTATCACATAGTGGAAATATCAGCGATCCATTCACAACGAATGCAGGAGTCAAACAAGGACGCCCTCTATCGCCACTGTTATTCACAATAGTCTTGGATGACATAATGAAAGAAATCAGTAACATCTGGGATGGCGTCAATTGGTCTGATGATAGGAATCTCTCTGATCTCGACTACGCTGACGACATCTGCCTCTTGTCGCACAGCCAAGCTGAAACACAGTCGAAACTGAACCTTCTACAGCAGGCGGCACGGAAAAGAGGGCTCGAAATAAACATTAACAAAACTAAGGCAATGTTTGTTCACTGCACAAGCAACACCCCTATCATACTAGAAGGCCAACACATAGCCTAGACGAATTCTGTTACCTCGGTAGCATAATAACAACTCCTACAGGTGGTACTAGGGAAGATGTACAAAATAGAATCAGCAAGGCAAGATCAGCATTCGGCAGACTTCGGCCTATATGGAACAGCAACCAAATATCTAGAAGAACAAAAATTAGCATATTCAGCTCCTGTGTTAAAACCACTCTAACATATGGTAGTGAGTCATGGCTGCTAATGAACACCATCAAGAATAAGCTGCAAGTCTTCATAAACAAGCACCTAAGAATCATATGCAGAATTTTCTGGCCGAACAGAATCAGCAATAAAGATCTATGGAACTTAACAAATGAGGAACCCCTAGTAAAACAAATAACCAGGAGAAGGTGGAACTGGATCGGGCACACATTGAGGAAAAATGAAAATGATATAAACAGAGTTTCGCTATGTTGGAGTCCACAAGGAGGTTCTAGAGCTAGAGGTAGACCCAGAATGACGTGGAAGCGCACTGTCCTAAGTGAAATAAGCAGATGCAATTTGTCCTGGAACATGATTGAAGAAAAAGTGTTAAGCAGGTAAGATTGGAGACTTAAAGTGGAAGCCCTATGCTCCCTAGTGGAGTAACAGGGAAAAAAAAATCCTTCAGTTGTTTTAGTAAATTTGTCACCTTCCTTAAAAAATAATGACTAAACCTATTAACCAATTTTTTCACTTCTGTCAACTCTTCTGAATTTAAATGATTTAATTTTAATAAATTTATTTTAGGATCTACAGTTTCTAAAGTATAAATTTCGTTAAACGAGTAGGGTATATAAACTTACGTTTTGTCCATTTAAGTTACTAATTCCTCTTTCAGAATCTTCTATACTCTCAAGATTTCTTAATAAATCTGTATCTATGAATTAATATTTTCTGTTTGGCAATTCTTTGACTTTCCATCTTATTAAAGCACCAAATGGAGCTTTTATCTCTGTCGGAACAGAAGTATATACTTCTTCATTGATAGTGTCTCTGCAATTTATTGTTGTAATGGTCTTGTTTTTTTCTCTTTTAAAATCTGTCACTTTATTATCTATTATACTAAATGTAGCTCGTGTGTCAAATAGGGCTAAAAAATTTCTTCATCTACAGTTATCCCAGGCTAGTTCATAAAAAACTCGGAATTGTTAACTTCATTAATATTATTAGAATTTACGTTGTTGTGTTTCGGATACTAAACTTCCATAGGTTGGCCTTGTCTTTGCCTAAAAGAACTCTGTTGGGAGCGATATTGGCCCAAGTTATTTCTAGGGTTTCCTGACCTTTGGCTAGACCTACTTTGTACTGATTTTGATTAAAATTGTTTTTAAAATACTATTATTGTTGCGCAATAGTCATTATTATTATCGAACGTATTTGAATTATAATTGTTTCTTCTACTTAAACTATTTTGGTTATTATAATTATTATAGTTCCTATTATAATTGGAATTATTATTATTTTGACTATTTTTATTATTAAAACTTTTGTTGCTATTTTTATTGAAGTTACTGTTTTTGTATGCTAAATGTGAATTGCAATTATCTAGCTAGAACTAGAATATAATACTGTTATAAAAGTATTATAATATAAAACTGTTAATGATTTTACTAATTTCTGTTAAATTATACTCATTCATTATAGCATATGCTAAAAGTCCTGATACTAATTCTTTTATTCTTTGCACTAACATACCGCTAAATAAATCTTTCATAACCTAATCATTATTGCTAAAAGCGACAAATTCCACGATATCTTCTACACAATATCTTATTTTATTATCTAAATCTAAAATATTACTTACTTTTAATGAACTGATTTCTCTGGTTAAAGTCATTTGATCTTTAGAGGACTTATAATGTTGTTTCAGTAAAGTTTTACAATAATTCCAATCACTTGGAGGGCTTGCTGTTAATTAATTTTTTGCTATTCCTAAAATTTACCTAGATGAATAAAAATGAGAGTTTCCATAATTTTATACCAGAAGTTTTACGGCGGAAGCATTTCTTCAAAATTAATTATTTTTAATGTGAAATTGTGAAAGTTCAATATTTTTTCTGAAATAGCCATATGTACGCATGGACATATGTATTATAAAATTTGATTTTATAGTTTGATACTAAATCAGGATTATACGCTTTTTCAAGAATATGCATATATGAATCAAGAAGGATTTTAGAGCTGATTTCAAAAGCTGGTTTCAATAATTTGTTCAACGGAGGTTTGCTGTTGGCAGTCCCCACTACTTAAATAAATTATTAAATTAAAATGATTGGATAACTCAGACGCTATTAATACGGGAAGTAGAAAAATACAAAATAAAAATTCTAATTCATATAAAACGAGGAAGAGTGCAGTAGAGTAGACTGTGTCAACTCTGGGATACCCGTATGAACGTAATATATCCTGTTTCTATAAAACTTGATCATCTTTTAAAAACATTCAGAGTTTTAGTACCGAACTACAGAGATATATTTATGTAAATTGTGGAGTTGTATGATAGCTACCCGAATCTATTGCGCCTAGCTTCATTAAGTTCCAAGAAATGCAAAAAGCCTGAACCGGCTGCTTTAGACCATTCAAATTTTACAAAAGTTTTTGGCATGCAACTCGACACTTTTTCACTAAATTTCAGATAGCTAGCTTCAATAGATACTGAGTTATTTTCATTTAAAAAGAGAAGTTGTATGGCAACTATCCGAACCTGTCATATCATCACAACAAAATTTTACAGTAGTTGTTGCTATAAAACTCGATCATCATTTGCAAAATTTCAGATTCCTAGATTGAATAGACACTGGGTTATTTCCATTTAAAGAAAGAAGTTGTATGGCAGCTACTCGAACCCGGCGGCCGAAAATGCTGGAGTTAAATAGCAAAACTAACAATTTTGTAAAAGTGACGTAAAAAAAATTTCAGCCTCCTAACTCCTTTATTTTTTGAGTTATCGTGCGGACGGACACTGAGTTATTTTCATTTAAAAAGAGAAGTTGTATGGCAGCAACCCGAACCCGTCGAACCACCACAACCAAATTTTGCAGAAGTTGTTGCCATAAAACTTGATCATCATTCGCAAAATTGCAGATACCTAGATTGAACAGACACTGGGTTATTTTCATTTAAAGAAAGACGTTGTATGGCAGCTACTCGAACCCGGCGGCCGAAAATGCTGGAGTTAAATAGCAAAACTAACAATTTTACAAGAGTAACGTAAAAAAATTTTCAGCCTCCTAGCTCTTCTATTTTTTGAGTTATAGTGCGGACGGACACTGAGTTCTTTCATTTAAAAAGAGATTTTGTATGGCAGCTACCCGAACCCGTCACACCACCACAACCAAATTTTGCAGAAGTTGTTGCCATAAAACTTGATCATCATTCGCAAAATTTCAGATACCTAGATTGAACAGACACTGGGTTATTTCTATTTAAAGAAAGACGTTGTATGGCAGCTACCCGAACCCGGGGACAGAAAATGCTGGAGTTAAATAGCAAAACTAACAATTTTGTAAAAGTGACGTAAAAAAAATTCAGCCTCCTAACTCCTTTATTTTTTGAGTTATCGTGCGGACGGACACTGAGTTATTTTCATTTAAAAAGAGAAGTTGTATGGCAGCTACCCGAACCCGTCGCACCACTACAACCAAATTTTGCAGAAGTTGTTGCCATAAAACTTGATCATCATTCGCAAAATTGCAGATACCTAGATTGAACAGACACTGGGTTATTTCCATTTAAAGAAAGACGTTGTATGGCAGCTACTCGAACCCGGCGGCCGAAAATGCTGGAGTTAAATAGCAAAACTAACAATTTTACAAAAGTAACGTAAAAAAATTTTCAGCCTCCTAGCTCCTCTATTTTTTGAGTTATAGTGCGGATGGACACTGAGTTCTTTCATTTAAAAAGAGATTTTGTATGGCAGCTACCCGAACCCGTCACACCACCACAACCAAATTTTGCAGAAGTTGTTGCCATAAAACTTGATCATCATTCGCAAAATTTCAGATACCTAGATTGAACAGACACTGGGTTATTTCTACTTAAAGAAAGACGTTGTATGGCAGCTACCCGAACCCGGGGACAGAAAATGCTGGAGTTAAATAGCAAAACTAACAATTTTACAAAAGTGACGTAAAAAAATGTTCAGCCTCCTAGCTCCTCTATTTTTTGAGTTATCGTGCGGACGGACACTGAGTTCTTTTCATTTAAAGAGAGATTTTGTATGGCAGCTACCCGAACCCGTCGCACCAGCACAACCAAATTTTGTAGAAGTTGTTGCCATAAAACTTGATCATCATTTGCAAGATTTCAGACGCCTACCTTTATTAACTTCCAAGAGGTGCAAGAAGCCTGAACCGGCTGCTCTAGACCAACCAAATTTTACAAAAGTTGTTGGCATATAAATCGACACTTCTCTACTAAATTTCAGATTCCTAGCTTCAATAAACACTGAGTTATTCTCATTTAACCGGATAAGTAGTATGGCAGCTACCCGAACTCGCCGCACCACCACAACCAAATTTTACAAAAGTTGTTGCCATAAAACTTGATCATCATTTGCAAAATTTCAGACGCCTAGCTTCATTAGGTTCCAAGAGGTGCAAGAAGTCTGAACCGGCTGCTCTAGACCAACCAAATTTTACAAAAGTTGTTGGCATGCAACTCGACACCTCTTTACTAAATTTCAGATTCCTAGCTTCAATAAACACTGAGTTATTCTTATTTAAACGGAGAAGTTGTATGGCAGCTACCCGAACCCGCTGCACCAGCACAACCAAATTTTACAGAAGTTGTTGCCATAAAACTTGATCATCATTTGCAAAATTTCAAAAACCTAGCTTGAATAGATACTGAGTTATTTCTATATAAAGATAGAAGGTGTATGGCAGCTACTCGAACCCGCCGATCGAAAATGTTGGATTTAAATAGCAAAACTAACAATTTTGCAAAAGTGACGTAAAAAAAATTTCAGCCCCCTAGCTCCTTTATTTTTTGAGTTATCGTGCGGACGGACGGACGGACGGACGTACATGGCTTAATCGACTCAGAATTCGATTCTGAGCCGATCCATACCTTTGACACTATATCTAGCTCGACTCCTTTAAGGTGTCACAAACGTAATGGCAAATTTATTATACCCTTGAACATAGTTCATACGGTTATAAAAATATATAACAAAAACAAAAAATTTTAATAGAAATAAAATCAGTGATAATAGCTATAGCGATAATAACCTTATTAATAAGACTTATAATAATTATAAATTTTCCAATCCAAAAAATGATTCTAGTTCACAAACCAAATTTAGTTAAATATTAACTTATTTATTAGCGAAACAATTATCTAAGATAGATAAATAGAATAAAAAATAATGATTATACTCAGAGAAATCAAAATATATACCAAATTTAGTTAAATATTAACTTATTTATTAGCGAAACAATTATCTAAGATAGATAAATAGAATAAAAAATAATGATTATACTCAGAGAAATCAAAATATTAACACAACAGAGCGAAACTTCTCACAAACAAGAAAATTTAGACTCGAACCTATGTAAGTTTTCGAGCCTATTATAACTTTAGGCTTTAAAAAAATTAAATGCTTAAAATGTGGCTGTAATAAAATTTGCTGAAGAAAAATTAAACAAACCAGTATACTATTCTACCATTAACGGCACAAATAAAGTTTTTAACAAAATAATTACACCTATACCAAAAGAATTTAAACTTTTAGAAACCGTTAACTGGAAAGTAATTTATTTTAAAAGTAAGAATTATGATGTTATAAATTTTAGATTCGATTTTTGGAAACATTAAAAAAAAAACACAATATTTTGTTTTAACACCATTTAATTTTTCTTTTTTTTTCTTTATACAAAAACAAACTTAATACAATAACTTAACTTTACTTTTTAATTTTATTTAATTTTAATTTAATTTTTATTTTATTTTAATGTTTTAATTAATAACGGAGCTTCAGCGTATTATGAGTTTGAAATCCATCAGATCAGAACTTAATTTTATTCGTTTATTTCCTGATATTTATATTATAATTTTTGCTTATTGAAACAATATTTTGTGGGAACAATAAAAGTAGGATTAGTAGGAACTTTGTCTGTGTGAAAATAATTATGTTTTTATGATAATATTGCAAATGCTGAATTTGCAGGAATGTGTAGATTTACTGAAGGTAAATCTATGGGATAAAAATTATATACTTTTTTTAAGAATATAGGTGTCGTATTAACATAATGAGAATTTTGTCTATGGGAAAGTAATAATATGTATTTCTATAATGTGCAAATGCTGAATTGACAAGAATGTTTTAGATTTATTGAAAATAAATATATGGGAAAATAATTATATTTAAAATAAAGATTTGTTATTGTTAGTGGTGTCATTACCATTTATAACACCCCCACCGTTACTCTGAGGCTCCGACGAAGTATTTATTATGATTTTCTTATGTTTTTTGTATAAACATTTTATTATTAAAATTACAATAATTATAAAAAACATAAGAAAAATATTGATAGATATATTTATTACATGATTTTTATATTTTTTGTTTACAATATCGTTAATATGTTTTCTATTATTTTCTATATTTTTTACATGAAATTCTTCAAATTTTATATAATTCAAAGTTTTATTTTCAATTATTTTTGTAGTATAGAAAGGTAAAATTATTTTGTCATTAATTTTAGTATAAAAATTTTCATAAGTTTTTTCTTTTATTTTAATTTTACAATTTTCGTACCTTATTAAATTGTTACCTGTTATAGTAATGTTAAAATTATTACAATTGTGTTGTATATTTGTTTTTCCAATATTTTTGGTTATAATTATGCCTTGAATTATTTCTTTAACTTCTTTATTTAAAAATTTTTGCATATTGCAATGTGCTTTTTCAAATTTAAATATACTATTGATACATTCATTTTCTATAATTTTTAAGTTTTTCTTTAAATTATTTTCGACATTTGAATTGTAACAAATATTAATGTCGTCTATAAGAACGTTATAGTTCTCTAATAGAATAGTTTTATTATTTTTATTTGGTATTGGTTCAATGTGAATTTCAGACAGCGGTCTTGCACTATATTCTGGAATTAGTAATATAATAATAATTTGTTCTAAATAAAATTTTACAGTAATTTTAATATATTGAATGCTTTCAAAATCAGAAAGCATATTTAGTTCTTTTTCTGTCATGTCAATTAGTATGCCTAATTTACTTGTAAGTATTACTTGTTCCATATCGTCAACGTGAGTTTAGGTCTATATCATAATTAATTTGATACATATATTGTATATATTTTATTTCGTCTTCTATTTCCAAAATTTTATTATTGGTTTGCATATTAAAAGCATTTAGGTATTCCGAAATTGTATTTTGTTGAATTTTAATTTGCTTTGTGATATTTTTGATTTGGTCAGAAATTTGATTATTAATTAGTATTTGTTTATTATTCTCGTTAATAAGGGATATGGAGTTCTTAGATAATGCTTCAATTTGTTCGTTAATAGCTTGTTTATCATTATAGTCCATTGTACCGATAAAGTATTTTAGTCCAGTTCCTAATCCGTTAAATAAACTTCTTGTATGTGTTTTGTGTGGTTTAAGATTATCTATCTTTTTATCTAGTAGATCGAAATTACGTTTAATTGTATTGTACATAGGGTTACTAAAATTTAGTTGTATTAGTTCAATATTTTTGTGTATTAGTACTCTACTGTTTTCATATTCTGTTATGTTTATGATATGTAATACCTTTTTAAAATCTCTGATAATTTTTCTATTACCTAGATTTATTGTAATAAAACCATTGTTGTTATCAATGTTTTGTACTTCTAATTTTTGTGATAATATTAAAGGTATGAATATTATAATTAAGAGGGTAATTTTGAACATTGTGATCTGAAAAGAAGTATGTATTTTTTATTATTTATTTTTTTTTTATTTTTTTTTTGTTTTTTAATTTGTAGTTTGATTTTGATTTTGTTTTTTCTTTTTAACTTTTATTGTTTTTGCTTTGACTGATGGGTTACTATTATCTTGAAATCTCTTTTTGGGTTTGACGTGAGAATTATAATACTTTAGACCAGTATCTTTCTTAGTTATATGGTTTTCATCTAATATTTCTATTTCCATTTTTCTGAATTTCGAGTGGTTTTTTCCCCCTCGCGGATCTTTTACAAAGTTTAAACCGGGAGATATTTTAATATCGGTTCTATTTTTATTAAGAGCATCTATTGTTTTGTCTTTAATTTTTAGAATTTTATTACGGATATTCTCATAGTCAGTATCTTTAACTTTACCATGTATGAAGTCGATGGGTTTATGGTTGGTTGTCGAGTGAATAGTATTATTATACATTGCTATAATTTTTAGAATTTTTTCCTCAACGGTGTCCAAATTTACTCGTTCGTCATGTAGTCTAATATGTTCGTTAATATAGTTTAAGTAGTCTAATATGTTCGTTAATAGTGTTGTGCAGACGTTCGACATCGGCGTTCGAAGTATGATTATTATTTGAGGTATAATGAATTTCAACATATTGATTTTGAAGAAATACCCGTAACGGGAGGGCTTTGAACCCTAATTCGTTATCAACTACTATTTTTTTTAAAATTCCCACAATAGATAAATATTGTAAAACGGCTCTTTTGAATTCGGTCCAAGTTCGGAAATTAATTTTGATTGCTTGCGCAAACTTAGTAAATTTATCGATAAACGTTAAAAATATTGTTTGATCTAGGCTATAAAAAACGTCAATATGGACTATTTGGTTGGGACCTAAAGGTGTTTCTGTTATTTTGAACTCATATTTTTCGAGATTACAAATCTCGCAGTTGTTTATAAATTGCGCTACTTTATCGCATAACTTGGGTGGTAGTATAGTAACTTCAGTTCATTGCATACTTCTGAAATTCCGGGGTGATTATTTTTTAAATGCTCTTTTTCAATAATTTCGGCAAGTTGCTCTTCGTCTACTATATCTTCTAATAATTTGTTACATTTAATTAACTTTAATTGGCCACTAGATGAAAAAAGTTCGAAAAATATTTTTTCTGAGGTTTCTAAAATATTAGAATCTTCAATATAAATTGAATTGATAGTTTTGGGATTGAAATGATTTTTCAAGACAGTAATGGCTGTTTGTTCATCGAAATTTTTAGTGTGAATTACTTTCCTACATTTATTAAATATTTTTAAGTTCCTAATTCTAAGAGAACCTGAATTTGTTTTATAGATAGAAATTTGAGTTTTAAATACATTTAAAGAAGATTTACTAATTGGTATACTATTATTTTTAATAAGTTCATTTATCTCGTTATTTCCGAACATTTGCTCTTCATTAAGGTTTACTTCTATACGTGATAAAGCATCGGCGTTACCGTTTTGAACACCTTTTTTATATTTGATTTGGTAATCAAATTCGGAAAGCTTGAGAAGCCAACGAACTAGTTTTGAGTTAGGTTCTTTTATGGAGAAGAGCCATTGGAGTGGCTTATGGTCTGTCTCAATTACGAATTTTCTTCCGAAAATGTAAGAGCGAAAGTACTTTGTGGCCCATACGATTGCCAATAATTCCTTCTCTATTGTACTGTAGTGTACTTCATGTTCGTTAAGAGTACGACTAGCATAACACACGGGGCGTCCTTCTTGTGATAGTACGGCACTAAGAGCGAATTGGCTTGCGTCTGTTGTAAGAGTAAAAGTTTTGTTAAATTCGGGATAAATAAGGATTGGTTCAATTATAAGTAGTCTTTTGAGAGTTTCGAAACTTTGAACATATTCAGGATTATCAATTTTTAGTTTTACGTTTTTCTTTAAGTATTTTGTCATTGGTTTAGCCACTTTGGAATAGTCCTTAATGAATTTCCTGTAATATCCTGATAGTCCGAGAAATTGTTTAATTTGTTTTGGAGTTTTGGGAATAGGAAAGTTTTTGACGCATTCAATTTTTTTAGGATTTGGTCTTATTCCTTCTAAAGTCACAATGTGACCAAGAAACTCAGTTTCTTTTTTCATAAACTCCGATTTATCTAATTGAATCATTAATTTGGCTTCTTCGAGCCTTTTAAAAAATTTTTTCATCGAATCTATGTGTTCTTCAATAGATGCTGAGAAGATGATGATGTCATCTAAATACACCAAACAAATTTTATTTATATAGTCTTTTAAAACATCGTTCATTAACCATTGGAAGATAGCTGGTGCTGTTTTAAGTCCAAACGGCATTCAAATAAATTCATAATGTCCATTCTCGACAGTGAACGCGGTTTTGTGAATGTCGCGTTCGTCAATTTCTATTTGGTGGAAACCTTTAGCAAGGTCTAACGTGGTAAAATATTGGCATCTTCCCAATTTACTTAGAATGTCATCTATATTTGGTATAGGGTGCCTATCGTCCAAAGTAATTTCGTTTAGTTTCCTATAGTCAATAACGAGTCTCCATTTCTGTGTCCCACTGGCGTCCTCTTTCTTTGGGACGATCCAGACAGGAGCAGAATATGGGGAGTTGCTAGGCCTAATAATGCCCTTGTCCAACATCTCGTTAATTTGCCTTTGTACTTCCTCTTTGTGAATTTGAGGGTATCTATAAGACTTAATGAATATTGGAACGTCATTAATAGTACGAATACGATGTTTGATAGCGTTTGTGAAAGATAAATCTAAGTTTTCGTTATAGAATAAATGCGAGTATTGTTTTATAACTTGTAATAAATGCATTTTTTCAAAGTTGGATAAATGTTCATTGCGAATTTCGCATAGGACATTAAATTTGTTATCAGTTTCAGAAATTATATTAAAGTTATTATGATTCACAATCTCAGTTTCTAATAGTGAAAAAGTTATAGATTTATTACCGCTACTAAGAATATTTGCTTTTACAACGGCTGTATAGTTCTGTACTTCATATATTCCTTCTTGAATTGTGATTTCGCCATCTGAGGACTTCCTTTCCTGCAGATAAGCGAGACCATCTTTTCATATTCACCTTTCTGAGTAATATTATATTTTGTTTCTTTATTTTTATTTTTAAAATGTATTTGGATTTCATTATAAAGTGTGGTTAAAAGTTGTTGACCTAAGTCGATTTTAGTTTTTAATGGCATTAATATATTATTGCCTATTAGCCCGTCATAATTGTCATGAAAACGAAAGACATACATTTCAACCTTCTTTGTTGAGTCTCCCAATTCTTTAAAAAGAGGTATAACTGCTTTATGAGTTATTTTTACATCTTGATTTATAGTTTTAATATTTATGGGGGTTTGAAGTTCTGTTAGATACATTGGATGATAAAGGTTAGGATTTATAATAGAGTGTGTTGCTCCGGTAGGTATCTATTATAAATTTAAGTGGTCTAATATTCCCACTAACTATGATATATGGTAATTGAGATTCGAGGCCGTTAAAAGCAAATTTGCTGGGAATTCTGTTTTGTTAACACTTTTCTGTGTTTCTCCAATGTTTATTTCCATTGGTTCAAATTCAGAAATTTGATTATTTCTGTTATAATTGTTTGTAAAATTACTATTATTTACAAATGGGTTGTTCATGTGTGGGTAGTTGTTACTATTATTGGGATTATAATAGTTTGAATTTCGATTTTGATAGGAATTCCATTGGTGGTTCCTATTGTTATTAATACTGTTATTGTGATTGTTCCTATAGTTGTTATTATTATTTTGGTTATTCTTATTAAAATAGTTATTATTTTGGTTGTTCCTATTAAAATTGTTATTATTTTGGTTGTTCCTATTAAAATTATTATTATTTTCCCTTAAGTTTTGATTTAATCAAGTCTGCAAATATTCTTTGACTTACGTCGTCATATTTGCCTAATAAAGGGCTTACCCTATCAACCAAATCTGTGAAATTTTGTAGTTCTTTAAAGTATCCAGTAAAGTCGTAATTTATCGAGATATTTCAGGGGTCAATAGTAAGGCTTAATTGAGTTTCAGTCATTTTTATTATACCCTACACATTAAGTATAGGGTATATTAACTTTGGTATGGTGTTTGTAACCACCAAAAGGAAGCGAGTTAGGTATAGACATGTATATATATTCTGAATCAGGATCACCGCCGGAGTCGATTTAGCGATGTCCGTCCGTCCGTCCGTACGCACGATAACTCAAAAAATAATGATGCTATCTTGATGAAATTTATACTGTAGGTTAACAATGACTAAGGTAAATGGGCGAAATCGGACCATGCGTTCGAGCACCTCCCATACAACTTCCAAAACCTAATACGCATATTTTCGAAATTAATAAAGATATAAACTGAAAATTTTGTACGAGGGTGTGTTTTTCTGAATCCCTGATATCCCCGAAATTTGAGATGAATTGGAGTAGTTGTTCGGGTATCTCCCATACAACTCCCAAAACCGAACATGCATATCTTCGAAATTCATAAAGATAGGATCTTCAAATTTGATACGAGGGTGCTGTTTCCTAAATCCCTGATTTGCCTAAAATTTGAGATGAATTGGAGTGGTCGTTCGGGTACCTCCCATACAACTCCCAAAACCGAACAAGCATATCATCGAAATTAATAAAGACAGAAACTTCAAATTTGGTACAAGGGTGTTGTTTCCTAAATCCCTGATTTGTCCAAAATTTAAGATGAATTAGAATGGTTGTTCGGGTATCTGCCACACAACTCCTAAGACCAAACAAGCATATCTTCGAAATTAATAAATATATAAACTTGAAATTTGATATAAGAATGTTCTACCCTGTTGATGTCTCTAAAATTTGAGATGAATTGGGGTGGTGGTCCGCGTGCCTTTACACACTTCCCAAGACCTAACAATCATATTTTCGAATTTAATAAAGATAGAAACCTGAAATTTTGTACAAAGGTTGTAACAGCATTTATTTTTTTTAGCTTGTATTAAATACCTAACTAAAATAACTTATGGATTTTTAATTTAATTTGAATGTATTAGGTGTAGGGTATAAATAAGTCGGTTGCATCGACTTACTATTATTTTTACTTGTTTTTATTATAATAATTACTTAAATATAATTTTTTTTTTTTTTACAAAAAATGATTACTAATTTTAAATATTGCAAGAACGCTTTCTATTGGGGGTTTTTTTTTTTCTTAAAATTTAACCTAATTGTACTAATTGCTATATTTTAATATTTTAAAATTTCTAACGAGCAACGAGATGAACATTGAACTAAGCAGCAATGTACAGGATAACAGGAATACAGGAACTGGATTTAATATTCGCAATCACCATATAGTTAGATTTTTATTATTTTTTTGTTTTGTTTTTTTTTTTCAAAAAAAATATTTATAATTTTATATATTTATTTGAAGTTTATATAATAACCTTTATGTGATAAAATATTTTTTTATTTTTGAATTTCATGTATTTTTTTTTTTTTAATAATGAATAATTTAATTTATGTTATAATATTGTTCTTATTCTTCCCATGTAGTAAAATGGGATTGTGTCCTCGTCGTCACTATCAACATTGCAAATAATTTTTTTATTTTTATTAGTTTATAATTTTTAAATATATATAGGTTCCCCTTTTTTTTTTTTGATTTAATTTCACTAATTTTTCTTTTTATTTTATTTGTTTTTTATAAAAAAAAATTTTCAAAATTTATCTTTTATTTTTTTTTTGTATACAATAGAATTAAAAAGAAATATACAGTGTGTTAATTTTATTTTAAACTTTTATCACTTCGTTTGATAAAATTTTCTTTTTTTTTATTTTTGCAAAAAATATTTTAACACTTCACACTTGTTAAAAAATTTTATATATATTTTTCTTTTTATTTTGGAAAGTCTTTCACCAAAAAATAAAAAGCTTTTCACGAAAATGTTTATAAGTTAATGCACTATAAATGTGTCAAGACACAAAGCGTTTTCTTTTATTTATTTCTTCTTTAAATTACAAAAGAAAGCACTTAGCGTATCCTACCGACTACGCCAATTTTAGATTCGATTTTCGGAAACATTAAAAAAAACACAATATTTTGTTTTAACACCTTTTAATTTTTCTTTTTTTTTCTTTATACAAAAACAAACTGAATACAATAACTTAACTTTACTTTTTAATTTTATTTAATTTTAATTTAATTTTTATTTTATTTTAATGTTTTAATTAATAACGGAGCTTCAGCGTATTATGAGTTTGAAATCCAGATCAGAACTTTATTTTATTCGTTTATTTCCTGATATTTTTATATTATAATTTTTGCTTATTGAAACAATATTTTGTGGGAACAATAAAAGTAAGATTAGTAGGAATTTTGTCTGTGTGAAAATAATTATGTTTTTATGATAATATTGCAAATGCTGAATTTGCAGGAATGTGTAGATTTACTGAAGGTAAATCTATGGGATAAAAATTATATACTTTTTTTAGGAATATAGGTGTGGTATTAACATAATGAGAATTTTGTCTATGGGAAAGTAATAATATGTATTTCTATACTGTGCAAATGCTGAATTGACAAGAATGTTTTAGAATAATTGAAAATAAATCTATGCGAAAATAATTATATTTAAAATAAAGCTGTCTTATTGTTAGTGGTGTCATTACCGTTTATAACAGATATAATGGGACAAATTGTTTTATTTAAACCGATAACTCGGGTTTAAAAAAAAAAGAAAATTGACATCGATTACAGGAAACTTAAGAAAACAGTGTAGATGACAAGTTCCTCATCCCCAAGATCGAAAGGATATTGGATAAATTAGGCAAAGCCCAATATTTTTCAACATTAAATCTTGTAAAAGGCTTTCACCAAATTTCAAAGAAGGAGTCAGACGGTGAAAAACTGCATTTTCAACACCTTTTTAATTTCACAGGCTTTATGGCACATATATAAATGCTATATTGAGATAAACTTTTTAAAGAAACTTCCATAGTAATAATATAATTTAGAAAATTACAGAAAAATTCGCAATTAAATAAGTATTTAAAAAACTCCCATACGCTTTACTTATCTATATGTTATATTTTGTCTATGATAATATTTAATCTGTAAACAAGTAAATGTAACGGGAAGTCGATGCAACTCTTCGGACGGACGGACGGACGTCGTTAAATCGACTCAGGAGATTATCCTTATTCAGAATATATACATGTCCATATCCAACTCGCTTCCTTTTGGTGGTTACAAAGTCCATAACAAAGTTAATATACCCTATACTTTCGCACGAGAACTTAAAAACTAGTAAAGATATCTTGATGAAACTTATATAGTAGGTTACTAATTACGAAATGAAGGCTAAGTTCGAACCTGGACAAAATCGGTCCATGGGATTCTTTAAGCTACCGAATGATGCCGGAGCAAACGAGATTACCTCCAAAACCAACAAAGATAGAACCTTTAAATTTTTTACAATGACATTCCTTTCCGTTTGATTCATGTCTTTGAAATTTGGGAGGATTTGGTTCATGGTTTCGTTTCTTGGAAGTTTCCGAACTAGCCCCAGAGCAAACAAGTATATCTCCATAACCAACAAAGATAGAACCTTTATTTTTAGTACAAGGCTGTTCTGTTATGTTTCGTTTTCTGTAAAATTGGAAACTGACATTTGAAAGAATTTGAACCATGGGTTCGTATTTTGGAAACTTCCGGACAAGCACAAGGTCAAAGAAGGTCAAAGGTACACGAACGACTGAAAAACTTAAAACAAAATTTATATTATTAATAAAAGAAACTATATTACAACGAAAAGAGAAAAATTGGCTATATAAAAAATTATAAATCGCTTAGGCGTAAGGAAGACCCCAAATTTAAATTTAAGTAATGCTTACGAAACTAATATTAAACGTCCATTTAAATTTGTAGACTACTCAAATAACCGTCAAAACAAAAGCACTGTGGATACTCTTGCTACTAACACCAACTGCATTCAACCAAACAATGATAATCGAAAGAATAGAAACTGAATTAGGCTATGCTGAAATAAAAGTAAGTAACGTTGGAATAGTGGAAAAATTCGGCATAATCCTGCATACATATATTCTCCCCAAACGATATATTAAATTTAGTTAATAGATTAGAGACAACATTTAATATTGCATAAAAATATGTGTAAAAATTGTATATGGATAAGAATGTAAGGTTTTCTGTTCTTTAAATATGTATGTACTTATCTTTGTTTAAATACTATACAAAAATGTGAATATGTTTTCTAATTTAATTGATTATATATACATATTTCAATGATATTTTATGGCAAATATGTTATAGTCATGTATCTTATATAGGTAGACCACATGTAAGTAATGCATTTCTGAATAATGACATGATGATTGTCGTATGTAGGAAATTGTTTCTGTTTTTTAGCAACGGTCGAAAATATTATGCTGTTAAGACTTAAATACAGTATTCTTAAGATACTTAATAAAAGTTATTATAATTACTGTTATATATTAGGAATTTGAATTGAAAGGTTTTTATGGAATATTAAAAACAGTATAGATAAAAGTAAAGAGTGAAAGTAAATATCTTTTAAATAATAATAACAATACAAAAAATTAGGAAGAATATTTTTAATAGGTGCTCGTGCAGAAATGGGGTAACAAACGTTAACAAACATTTTGTCACAGGCTTTATTTAGAACCATAAATAACTAATGCCTAATTAGACACAAATTAGAAACAAAAATTTTTGTATGAGTTTGTGTGCCAAAGCGCAATACTTCTGCAAATTTTCAATTGGTCAAATCGTTTAAGCACAACAACAAAAAAATGACAAATTTCATGTCCTGAAGCCTGATGGTGAAACGGGTTAATGTATCGTAACAACATAAACTCAGAAAGCTTTAGTGATAAAGACCTACACTTTTGTAAATTTTAAATTCAAATTGGCCAAACCGTTTAAGCGCGACAACAAAGAAATTGAAAAACTTCATTGGGCTCTGGTACCAAAACGGATTAAGGGATCGTAACCAAATCAACTGACTGATGTTCTGGGATAAAGAGCTACGCTTTGATAAATTTTTAACTTAATTGGTCAAACAGTTTAAGCGCGACAACAAAGTAAATTAAAAACTTTACTGACCCTTGGTGCCGAGACGGGTTAATGGATCGTAACCAAATTACCTTAGTGAGCTTTTTTGCTAAAGAGCAAGAATTTTGCGAATTTTCAAATCAATTGATTAAACTATTTAAGCAGGACAACAGAAAAAATGAATGAACTTCTTGCGGCTCTCGCACCCAAACAGGTTACTAGAACTAAATAACAATCTGTCACAGGCTTTTATTTAGACCATAAAACTACCAAACAAGACTGGAAATAACACGGAATCAAAAATTTTTTTGGAAGCCGCCGTGTTTTGAAATTGATTGGCTAAAAATATGTGTCAAAATTGTATATGGATGAGAATGTATGGTTTTCTGTTCTTTAAATATGTATGTACTCATTTTTGATTAAATACTGTACAGAATGTCAATTTCTAATTTACTTGATTGTGTTTGCAGTATTTTTAAATATGCGTACATTATACATAATATAGTATTTGTACATATTTCAATGATATTTTTTGGGGAATATATTATACACATGCATCTCATATAGGTTGGAGTTTGTTGGAGTAAATTACATATATATTATAGAGATATTAAATATTTATATAATCTATTATTATTGAATTTATATTAATATAAATTATATACTTATATATTATAGAGAATCATTAATATATTATGCATCTATATAAATTAGAAATAAATAAATATATATAGATTATTTATATATATATTAAATATTTATATTATATATATATATATATATATATATATATATATATATATATATATATATATATATATGTATGTATATATTATAATATTAAATATTTATATTAAGAAAAAAAAAATTTTATATATATAATTATTTATGATATAAAAAATTTATTTAATATATATTAAAATTATTAATTTAATTATATTAAAAAAAAAAAAATTTTATATATATAATTATTTATGATATAAAAAATTTATTTAATATATAAATATAATTGATAAAATATTTTACTTAAATTAGTTAAATATTAATACTTTAATTTAATTAATGTTTTTATAATTTATAATATTATTTTTTTTAAAACAAAGTTAATTAAGGGAGTTAACTTAAACATAGGAGGATTTGATTGATTTTAGTTTTTTACTTAGTTTTATTATATCCAATTATTTATGATATATAAATGTCCGGGGTCGTAGAAATGTTCCTGCAAAATTTGGTTGCAATCGGACTTGTAGTTTTTACGTGAAAAGGGCATAAACAAACAAGCAATCAAACAGAATTTCTTCCTTATTTTAGATAAACCTCAGTTTATAAGTTTAATATAAATGACTGAACTTTTAGTGCCAATAATTGGTCATTTTATATTATTATATTGTTAAGTAAGCAAAAAACATAATGTAGGAAACTTTTAATTAAAGAATTAATTTAGTTAATTCTTGAATTACTATAAAACACTTTTAAATTTTGGTAAGAAAATTTCAATTAGAATTTTGTCAAAAAGAAATTTGTTGATTAAAAAAAAAAATTGTTATAGGTATTTAATATTGAAGGAAGATTTCACCTTTATATTTTTTGGGTGGGTAATTAGAATTTTCTCGTTGTATCAAAATAGTCTAATTTAAAATGAAATTAGAAATTATATATACCAAAAAAAACTATTAGTTAATATTGGTGAAATTTTACACATTGACATTTTATGGGAACATAATCCCCCCAACGTTAGGCTGAACACTCTCCTGGGAGTTCTTGAGTTCAGTTTTATTTTTTCTTATTTTAAAATACTTGGGTTTTACATAAATTAAAATAACATTTAATCCTAGTATTTTTAAAATTAATATTAAGAATGTTGTAATGTAATATATTATTGAATGGTTATTGGTTTTAAGTTTGATTTCATTTATTTCTTTTATATTTTTAATTTGTTGTATATAAATTTTTTCGATATTTGATTTTAAAGTAACATTTTTTTCAATATTTAAATAGTTAGGTAAAATTATATATATTAATTTTTTACAGATTTTTCTAAGTTTGTAAATGTAATATCATCAATTTTTATGGTACAATTGTTAAATGTTATAATATTATTTCATATTATAACTCGCCTCGAACCTATGTAAGTTTTCGAGCCTATTATAACTTTAGACTTTAAAAAAATTAAATGCTTAAAATGTGGCTGTAATAAAATTTGCTGAAGAAAAATTAAACAAACCACCATTCTACAATTAACGGCACAAATAAAGTTTTTAACAAAATAATTACACCCATACTAAAAGAGTTTAAATTTTTAGGAACCGTTAACTGGAAAGTAATTTATTTTAAAAGTAACAATTATGATGTTATAATGGGACAAATTGTTTTATTTAAACCGATAACTCGGGCTTAAAAAAAAAATTGAATTGTCATCGATTACAGGAAACTTAACGAAAACAGTGTAAATGACAAGTTCCTCATCCCCAAGATCGAAAGGATATTGGATAAATTAGGAAAAGCCCAATATTTTTCAACATTAAATCTTGTAAAAGGCTTTCACCAAATATCAAAGAAGGAGTCAGACGGTGAAAAACTGCATTTTCAACACCTTTTTAATTTCACAGGCTTTATGGCACATATATAAATGCTATATTGAGATAAACTTTTTAAAGAAACTTCCATAGTAATAATATAATTTAGAAAATTACAGAAAAATTCGCAATTAAATAAGTATTTAAAAAACTCCCATACGCTTTACTTATCTATATGTTATATTTTGTCTATGATAATATTTAATCTGTAAACAAGTAAATGTAACAGGAAGTCGATGCAACTCTTCGGACGGACGGACGGACATCGTTAAATCGACTCAGAAGATGATCCTTATTCAGAATATATACATGTCCATATCCAACTCGCTTCCTTTTGGTGGTTACAAAGTCCATAACAAAGTTAATATACCCTATACTTTCGCACGAGAACTCAAAAACTAGTAAAGCTATCTTGATGAAACTTATATAGTAGGTTACTAATTACGAAATGAAGACTAAGTTCGAATCTGGACAAAATCGGTCGATGGGATTCTGGAAGCTGCCGAATAATTTCGGAGCAAACGAGATTACCTCCAAAACCAACAAAGATAGAACCTTTAAATTTTTTACAATGACGTTCCTTTGCGTTTGATTCATGTTTCTGAAATTTGGGAGGATTTGGTTCATGGTTTCGTATCTTGAAAGTTTCCGAACGAGTATATCTCCACAACCAACAAAGATAGAACCTTTATTTTTAGTACAAGGCTGTTCTGTTATGTTTCGTTTTCTGTAAAATTGGAAACTGACATTTGAAAGAATTTGAACCATGGGTTCGTATTTTGGAAACTTCCGGACAAGCACAAGGTCAAAGAAGGTCAAAGGTATACGAACGACTGAAAAACTTAAACCAAAATATATATTATTAATAAAAGAAACTATATTACAACAAAAAGAGAAAAATTGGCTATATAAAAAATTATAAATCGCTTAGGCGTAAGGAAGACCCCAAATTTAACTTTAAGTAATGCTTACGAAACTAATATTAAACGTCCATTTAAATTTGTAGACTACTCAAATAACCGTCAAAACAATAGCACTGTGGATACTCTTGCTACTAATACCAACTGCATTCAACCAAACAATGATAATCGAAAGACTAGAAACTGAATTAGGGTATGCCGAAATAAAAGTAAGTAACGTTGGAATATTGGAAAAATTCGACATAATCCTCCATACATATATTCTCCCCAAACGATATATTAAATTTAGTTAATAGATTAGAGACAACATTTAATATTGCATAAAAATATGTGTAAAAATTGTATATGGATAAGAATGTAAGATTTTCTGTTCTTTAAATATGTATGTACTCATCTTTGTTTAAATACTACACAAAAATGTGAATATGTTTTCTAATTTAATTGATTATGTTTATAGTATTTTTAAATATACATTATGCATACTATATGTACATATTTCAATGATATTTTATGGCAAATATGTTATAGTCATGTATCTTATATACGTACACAACATGTAAGTAATACATTTCTGAATAATGACATGATGATTGTCGTATGTAGGAAATTGTTTCTGTTTTTTAACAACGGTCGAAAATATTATGCTGTTAAGACTTAAATACAGTATTCTTAAGATACTTAATAAAAGTTATTTTAGTTACTGTTATACATTAGGAATTTGCATTGAAAGGTTTTTATGGAATATTAAAAACAGTATAGATAAAAGTAAAGGGTGAAAGTAAATATTTTTTAAATAATAATAACAATACAAAAAATTAGGCAGAATATTTTTAATATGTGCTCGTGCAGAAATGGGGTAACAAACGTTAACAAACATTTTGTCACAGGCTTTATTTAGAACCATAAATAACTAATGCCAAATTAGACACAAATTAGAAACAAAAATTTTTGTATGAGTTTGTGTGCCAAAGGGCAATACTTGTGCAAATTTTCAATTGGTCAAATCGTTTAAGCACAACAACAAAAAAATGACAAATTTCATGTCCTGAAGCCTGATGGTGAAACGGGTTAATGTATCGTAACAACATAAACTCAGAAAGCTTTTGTGATAAAGACCTACACTTTTGTAGGAGACGGGTTAATGGATCATAACCAAATTACCTTAGTGAGCTTTTTTGCTAAAGAGCAAGAATTTTGCGAATTTTCAAATCAATTGATTAAACCATTTAGGCAGGACAACAGAAAAAATGAATGAACTTCTTGCGGCTCTCGCACCCAAACGGGTTACTGGAACTAAATAACAATCTTTCACAGGCTTTTATTTAGACCATAAAACCACCAAACAAGAGTGGAAATAAAACGGAATCAAAAATTTTTTTGGAAGCCGCCGTGTTTTGAAATTGATTGGCTAAAAATATGTGTCAAAATTGTATATGGATGAGAATGTATGGTTTTCTGGTCTTTAAATATGTATGTACTCATTTTTGATTAAATACTGTACAGAAATGTCAATTTATAATTTACTTGATTGTGTTTGCAGTATTTTTAAATATACGTACATTATACATAATATAGTATTTGTACATATTTCAATGATAGTTTTTGGGGAATATATTATACACATGCATCTCATATAGGTTGGAGTATGTTGGAGTAAATTACATATATATTATAGAGATATTAAATATTTATATAATATATTATTATTGAATTTATATTAATATAAATTATATACTTATATATTATAGAGAATCATTAATATATTATGCATCTATATAAATTAGAAATAAATAAATATATATAGATTATTTATATATATATTAAATATTTGTATATATTATAATATTAAATATTTATATTAAAAAAAAAAAAAATTTATATATATAATTATTTATGATATAAAAAATTTATTTAATATATAAATATAATTGATAAAATATTTTACTTAAATTAGTTAAATATTAATACTTTAATTTAATTAATGTTTTTATAATTTATAATATTATTTTTTTTAAAACAAAGTTAATTAAGGGGGTTAACTTAAACATAGGAGGATTTGATTGATTTTAGTTTTTTACTTAGTTTTATTATATCTAATTATTTATGATGTATAAATGTCCGGAGTCGTAGAAATGTTCCTGCAAAATTTGGTTGCAATCGGACTTGTAGTTTTTACGTGAAAAGGGCACAAACAAACAAGCAATCAAACAGAATTTCTTCCTTATTTTAGATAAACCTCAGTTTATAAGTTTAATATAAATGACTGAACTTTTAGTGCCAATAATTGGTCATTTTATATTATTATATTGTTAAGTAAGCAAAAAACATAATGTAGAAAACTTTTAATTAAAGAATTAATTTAGTTAATTCTTGAATTACTATAAAACACTTTTAACTTTTGGTAAGAAAATTTCAATTAGAATTTTGTCAAAAAGAAATTTGTTGATTAAAAAAAAAAATTATTATAGGTATTTAATATTGAAGGAAGATTTCACCTTTATATTTTGTGGGTGGGTAATTAGAATTTTCTCGTTGTATCAAAATAGTCTAATTTAAAATGAAATTAGAAATTATATATACAAAAAAAAACTATTAGTTAATATTGGTGAAATTTTACACATTGACATTTTATGGGAACATAATCCCCCCAACGTTAGGCTGAACACTCTCCTGGGAGTTCTTGAGTTCAGTTTTATTTTTTCTTATTTTAAAATACTTGGGTTTTACATAAATTAAAATAACATTTAATCCTAGTATTTTTAAAATTAATATTAAGAATATTGTAATGTAATATATTATTGAATGGTTATTGGTTTTAAGTTTGATTTCATTTATTTCTTTTATATTTTTAATTTGTTGTATATGAATTTTTTCGATATTTGATTTTAAAGTAACATTTTTTTCAATATTTAAATAGTTAGGTAAAATTACATGTATTAATTTCTTATAGATTTTTCTAAGTTTGTAAATGTAATATCATCAATTTTTTAAATGTTATAATATTATTTTATATTATAATATTATATTAACATTATTGCAATTATTTGATAAAGTTATATTTTTTGCATTCTTAACCAATTTCATATTTAGTAGAATTTCTACTAATTCATAATTTTTGCTTTTTGCAATTATTATAACTTTCATTTATTAGGCTATTAGTACAATCTACTACTTTTTTTAACATTTTGGTATAAGTTTCTTCATTATCAATAAATATTTTGTTTTGAAATTTTAAAACATTATTATTTTCTATACAAATTTCCCCAAAGTTGTTATTTGGAACTGGAATTACTTTGTACTTTACGGCAAGATCTTTTGTCAAATTTGAAATTATATTACAGAAATTAGTTTGTTATAAGAACATTTTATATTCTTGTATTTACGTGGGTTTCTTCATTTCTTAGAACACAAGTTAAATTGTCGCCTTCTTTAAAAAAGAGATCTTGATTTTTATGTAGAACTTTTCTTAGAAAACTTTGTTCTTCTTTGTTTAGATCATTGTTTTTTAGTTTTTCAAATAAGTCATGGTTATTCAGTTCAACGATTCTAATTGGTTTATGCTAGTAAAGGAATAGGCGTAATTAAACTTAATAAATTTGTTTTTGACCTGAATTCCATCATTGCGTAAGTCAATTTTATCACCTATTTGCAAAAGTAAATTTAAACCTATATCAACATTTTGGAAAATCGACAAGTACAATCGACATTTTGTCATTTAATTTAATGGAAGTCTATATAAAGTAAGGATCCTACTTTTGATTACTTTTATAACCGAATCATAAAAAATGATCCCAATTTAGGTTTAATTTTGGGTAGTAGTTAGTTCATTATGAATTATGGCCCCAAAATAAAAATGATAAAATACTCCAAAAACAATTTTTTGGGGATATAATTCATTATGAATTAAGGGCCAAAAAAAAAATGAAAAAATACGCCAAACTGCCCAAAATTGTGTTCTTTCTTGCTCATTTTCGGATGACTATTTTACAACATCATCTTCGGCATAGAGCTGAATTTGTCCTTTTTAATTTCAAATGTTGTTAACCTGGATT
Organism: Poecilobothrus nobilitatus; assembly: GCA_947095535.1. Lineage (NCBI taxonomy): Eukaryota > Metazoa > Arthropoda > Insecta > Diptera > Dolichopodidae > Poecilobothrus > Poecilobothrus nobilitatus. The sequence goes on from OX352772.1 coordinate 227,230,909, forward strand.
TTAAATAAATCTTGTCAAAGGATAGAAGTTATGTCACCCTGTAACAGAACAATATTTTAACTATTTTTATCTATACGCGCAAATTTACTTTTGCGCGCGTCATCATATTATTGTAACATGATCTTATCTTAAAAATAACTTTAAATTAAATTAACTGTTCTTTAACTAAAAAATGGAATTAACTGTACATTCCAGACTTGAATAATAATTTTCTCAGCACGTTGCATTGCAACGTGACTGAATAAAAACATAATTACTAAAAAGACAATTTTAATTGATTCTGTTGCTGGACGTTCTTAGACAAGGTTGTCTGCTTGTAAACGCATAACTGAAAATAATAAAAATATAAATACATAGTGAATAAAAATAATAAGGAAAGAAAGTTGAACCTTTTTTTTATTTAATTATATTCAACACTTAACTGATAGACTCTTGTAGTACACCTTTATCGACCGACTAAGGCTAGCATTTGTACGCTCTTTTTGTTGTCTGTTGCTTAAGTATGTTTTTAAAAAAACTACTTGATCAGTACTAAAATTCATCTTTTTGAATTTTAAAAGTAAAATTTCATGGTCAGTACAATTGAAAGCCTTTTAAAAATCCAGGAAAACAAATGCTACATATTTGTCTTTATCAATGTTTCCTGATATAAAATGTGTTAAACTTAAACAAATCCCAGTTGGATTGGGATTCTTTTTGAAACCAAATTATTGCTTTTGTAGAATTTCATTCTTATTAAAAAAGAATTTAGCCTATGTTTAATAATTATCTCAAAAATTTTTGAGAAAGATGAATGATTGAAATTGGTATGTAATTCAATTGAGATGAGTTATTACCACCTTTGAAAGTTGGTGGTACAATCGCTGTTTTTAGATACTTAGGAAAAGTGAAAGTTTCAAATGCCATATTAATAAACTTAACTAACACAGGTATAAAATTGAAGTTGTACTTTTTTTCACAAAATTGGACGAAATATTGTTATAACCTGTAGCCTCTGAAGTTTTGAGGGCAATAATAACCTACTTAACCTTATCAACATTTGTTAAAGTAAGTTCAAAAGTACAGTCAATTGAATGCGAGAAGTTGTTCATATACACATGATCAGTTTTGCCAGTTGAACAATTCAGATTTTTGGTCACATTAATGAAGAAACAATGTCAATTTCACTTGTAAAAGTTTCGTTGTTTATTTTAAGTACCTTTGGAAAGATTTCGTTGTTTATTTTAAGTATGAATCCATTTCTAAGCAATATATTTGTGTAATTTATTATATTAACATTACTTTTGTTTAGTAAGTTAATATTCATACCAGATTACTTACACATCACATTATAGTTTCTAGATTACTTAGTTTCCGTCAAAGACTTCGAATATCTAAATTATTTTTGTATTGTTCTGCAACACAAAGGTTATAAGGCTCTGTAAAGTGAACTATATCAAGATGTTTATATCATCGAAATTTGTATCATTTCCTGAAATTCATTTCAGATTAAAAAAATTTCAAGTTTTTTCAAATTATTAAGTTAAAAAATGTGATTATAACTTCACATTTTTATTTTAAATTCAATCTTTTTGCTTTAGCTTTTTAGATAATTTTGCAAGTTTATTTCGCATAAAATTTTCAATATCTAAAGTGTTTCATCACAACAATTAAAAAATATTTCTAATGAGGTAATGAAAAAGATAATTTAATATGGTGTAATGAAATAAATTATTAATTATAAATTTGTCTATTCTTTCTTTTAACATGATCGTAATTTATTGTCACTTGATTATTTTTTTTAAATTTTTCAAGAAAATGTTAAAAAAGAAAAAAAGCTTTAATATCAATGTATATCACTATATATCACTAATTAAGAGTAAATAACAGTAGGTTTTTTAACTACTGGTGAGAACATCATTAATCATTAATAAAAAAATAACTGTCAATGTTTCTTATTTAATATTTGCTTTTTTACTTTAATTGTTTTATTAATATTTTCTAAGTAGATCACCAAAGTATCACTTTATTTACAAATTGTTAATTAAAAGATAATATTAATAGATTTTATTTTACTGCAGTAGATCGGCCTACATATGCCAAGGTTATAATGCTCCATGTTAATACTTGTGTACACTCTAAACTTCAATTTTCTTCCTTTTGATTCAAGTTCAAGAAAATAATATAAATTTGGCTTTTTATTTTTAATTAAGCTTTGTGTTTACCGTTGAGACCACATTCATTGTTCTTGTCGTTTATTTCTAAAATTTTAATAATCATTGAGAATTATTTAATCTGTTAAATTATGAATAGTTATAACTGTTGGTATTATATTGTTTGTTATAAAAAATGATTGTTTGGCTGATTATTATACTAGGAATTATTATTTCTATAATTATTATTTAAGTAAATATTGTTCGAATCATTATTATTTAGATTTTTATTTTTGGAATGATTATGAGTTCAGGAGTTTGATTTAATTAATTACCAAGATATATTTATGTAAATTTTGTGAGGTGTAGCTGAGTAGCTGTCATACTACTCGAACCTGCTGCTTTAGGCTGACTAAATTATGAGGCATAAAGTTTAACTTTATTGACAAAAAAAGGTAACCCTGTACTTTGCGATGTCAAAAAATCAACCTATATCACACGACATGCTGACCTAAATTTTGCTTCATGGGTTTAATGATGACCTACATTTGGTTACTAGTACAAGAACTTGTTTTGATTATTTTGCTTGACTAGTGCTTTAGTGTTTTTTGCTTTAATGCTTGGTTAGTAGGTCCAGAACTTGTTTTGATTGTTTTGGTTTAGGTTTTAAGTTAGGTTGTATATGTGGGTTGTTAACTTATAAGTTCCAAATGGTTTTATAGTAAGAAGTAAAGGTTGTTGATATTGTGTAAGCTGGCAAACAGGGTTAATGAACTGAACAATTTCTTTTATGTATCTTAGTTACTATAAGCCAAAAATTTGTTTTGGCTGAGGTTTTAAGTTAGATTTTATGTGTGGGTTGTTAACTTATAAGTTCCAAATGGTTGTATAGTAGGAAGTCAAATGTTAAGTAATTTAAGGTAGGTCGGCTCTTAATAAACAAAATTGTATATCTGGTTTAAATACTATGTTTTTTATTTTTAAATCTACAGAGCATCTTTTTAAAATTGAAAAGAAAAAAATTGCATTAAAGGATATGAAAATAAAAAAATTGTTCCTTATAATAGCAAATGTATGACTTATCTATCTTGCTTTAAAAATGTGTAAAGTTAAAACGAAAGAGTAAGACTTTAAATAAATTTTTTTAAAATTGTAGTTTTAAAAGAAAAAGAATTAAAACTTTTTTGTCTCAACATAATAATTATCTTATTTAAACATGACTTGATTTGTTTACTATTTATTGTTTACTTGATAGTAACTTTTTATTTAAGACATGTTTTAGTTTGTCTGTTAATATTGATTTCACTTATTTAGCTGATAACAAAATATTTTGTTAAGACATGTTTTAGTTTGTCTGTTAATATTGATTATAATTATTTACCTGATTCTAAATATTCTATTATGTCTTTAATTGCTTTTTCATTATGTGTTAACTCCTCCTCTCTTAGTTTGGAAACTCTCCTGAGTTTTCATAATAAATTTTATTTTAATAATTATTAATACAAAGCAAATAATTAGGATAATTAAAGTTCCTGCTATTCCAACCACATGTTTATGATATTTTAATTCGTTAATTTCTGTTTTATTTAAACTTGGCATTACAAATTTTTCTATATAATGATATTCTGTATTTGAAAACTTTTCATTATTAGTGTTAATATTACAATTAAAAAAATTTACGAAATAGTTTCCATTTAAGGTAAACTGTCTTTCATCACAATTACTATTCATTTCAAAATTTACAGTATTTTGTACAATTAAAGAATTTTCATCGATATTTATTATCTTGCTTTCATAATTAGTTATTAGTTTACAATTATTGTTAAAAATGCAATTTTCTGAATTTTCCAGTTCTTTAAATGATTGTGATGAACTGAATTTATAATAACTATTATTTAATTCTAGTGTATATTCTCTTTTTTCTTTAATTAATGTATTATTTTCATTGTTTATAGGTATAATTACTTTTTTGTTTAATGTTACATAATCAATTGGTATTTTTATAGCAAAAATTATCATTCCGTTTATATGTTTGGCTAATCCTAATCGTATTTGATTTAATTTCTTCAAATCTATATTATATTTTATTATTTCTTCTTTTAATAATATATTTGGATGTAGTAAACTTAATCTAGCTGAAGCAATATTATCTTGAATTTGTTTAACTTTTTCCTTAATAATATTTAGTTTAAATAATTGTTCATTTATTAGATTGAATGGAAAGGTTTTTCTTTCTAATTTGTATAGAAGATTTATTTGTTGTCTATCATTTTTAATTGCTTCTTGTATCATTATAAAAGATTTATTGAAATTATCATTTATTTTAATTTGTTGATTTATGTTTTTTATTAAATTATGGTTATTTTTGTCAATAGTTAATATGTGATCTTCTATTTTTTGTCTGTCTTCATTGTCCATAGTGCCAAAAACCCATTTTATAATTGTACCGGCTATATTAATTAGTCCTCTTTTTTGTTTATATGGTAGCATTGTATGAACCATGTTTCTTGTATCGTCTATTTCTTTCAAAATAATTTCCCTGTGATTGTATTCCTGTGTGAGTAATTTAAGTGTTTTTTCTAATTCGTTTATGGCTTTATTTATTTCATTTGGATCTATGATATGGAGTACTATCTCAAAATTATTTGGTAATTCAATTTGATCTATTTTTATAATTGTATAACCTGTCTGGCTGTCATTGTTTGTTTGCTGTTCGGGAGATATGATAGTAGCCATATCAATGTCATTATCTTGATGATTGTCCGTAAACTTCTGCATTTGTTAATTAACTCTGCATAATCTGCTCTTGGTCTAAAGTGTTGTTTTAATTCTGCCTTTACAATATCCCATGTTAATTGTTGTCCTAGGCGTTGTATACACCGTTTTGCATCACCTTCTATTTTTTAATTTATTACTATTTCTTTGCAATATTCTTCTAGATATACATTTTTATTACATAATTCCATAGCTAAATTGTTTTAAAAATTGTTTTAAAATTGTTCTAAATTGTCCTAAATTGTTTTAGGTGTCGGAAATGGTTGATACATTGTTCTGGTGTTAACTTAAATATTGGGTCTAATTGTTGCTGTTGTACTGACTGTGGTTGTTGTTGAAGTTGTAATTGATGTTGTTGTTCTTGTTGTTGAAGTTGTAGTTGATATTGCTGTTTTTGTAGTTGTAAGTGTTTCTGCATTTCAAACATTTCACTTTTATGTTTTTCTTGAAATTCCAAGATTAACTGTTTTAAATTCTCAATTTCTGACATATTGTCTTTGTTATCTATTTTTCTATTTTTATCAAATAAATTGTTTCTTTGTGTCATATAATATTACTAAAAACAAAAATTTTTAACACTTTTGATTCACTGATTTTTAGATTAATCGTGTTTTAAAAATTTTTTTTTTTTTTTTCTAAAAGTTATTTTGAATTTTTAATATTATTTCTGTAGCTAAAAATTGTATATAAGAAAATTTTGTAACACTTTCTGATTAACTGATTTTTAGATTAATCGTGTTTAAAAAAATTTGCTTTAAAAGTTATTTTGAATTTTTAGTATTGTTTCTGTAGCTAAAAATTTTATATAAGAAAATTTTGTAACACTTTCTGATTAACTGATTTTTAGATTAATCGTGTTTAAAAAAATTTTTCTATAAAAGTTATTTTGAATTTTTAGTATTGTTTCTGTAGCCAAAAATTTTATATAAGAAAATTTTGTAACACTTTCTGATTAAAAAAATTTTCTAATTTTATAGATTCGTTTCACTAGATATCAACTCTTTGGGGAGATATCCTACAGACTGCGCCAATAATATTTATTATTTATTTTAATAATAAAAAAAACACAACAATTTATTTTTATAAATATTTTAATTTTATTAAAATCGAAAACTTAACTATTTAAATATAATATTACGATTACTTAGTTCAACAATTTCTTTTTAGACTGTTACAGTTCAGCAGTTATTCTTAGACTACTCTTTTTAATTCGTTACCAATATTTATATTGGTTATTATCTTCAATATTTTATTTAATTATTCACTTATACAAAGAAAACAATGTCTTTGTCTTAAATACATAATATAAATCTTAATCTATTTTATCGTACAAAGAAAGTAATTTATTTGTCTCAACGTAATAATTATCTTATTTAAACCTGACTTGATTTGTTTAATATTTATTGTTTATTTGATAGTAAGTTTTTATTTAAGACATGTTTTAGTTTTTCTGTTAATATTGATTATAGTTATTTACCTGATAACAAAATATTTTGTTAAGACATGTTTTAGTTTGTCTGTTAATATTGATTATAATTATTTACCTGATTCTAAATATTCTATTATGGCTTTAATTGCTTTTTAATTATGTGTTAAGGATGTAACTCGTGTGCGGGAACTGTAAGCATACTCCCAATCATGTATAACGTGAACTTCTTGTTTAATGTCGAAGTGAAATTTTTTAGTTTTGTTATTTAAATTCAAATTGTGTAAGTAGGTAAATTGAAAGTCTAAATCTATCATTTTTTCCTTTAAAAGATACATATATACATTATAACAATTTTTAACAGCACATCTTAAATTGTTGTTTGTATAAGTGTGTACATTTTACATCTAAATATTCAACTAAACCGTTATTCTATTAAAGTCCTTTTATTTTACTTTCGCAATACTGGTTATTTTATTTCATATCCTGACTAAGTTCTGGCGCAGGGTATGGTGCTTTGAAGTGATACACAGTTGGAATTAAATTTCCTTTTTCAAGAATGGCTAACTCTTTTAGGAAATATTGCTTTTCATTTCCTTGTAAAAACTGTAGGTCAACTATGAGAACTTGTTTAACCATGTGGAAAGTTTATGGAAGAATGTTCCATGGAATAACTAAATTTACATTTATATTCACTTCGAGAAAAGAGCTTTCTATATAAATAGGTTAGCAGAGTTAGTTTTTAACTAATACAATTATGCTGTTTCAAAAGTTTACTATGATGGTGGCGGGTCCATCATGCTGTGGTAAAACCACTTTTATTCATAATTTAATAAAATATAAAAAGAAAAATTTAAAACCACATATTAATAGAATAATTTGGTGTAAGCCAGACAAAACTGTCGTTCCACAATATATCAAAGATGTGGAATATAGTAAGACTATTCCAACTTTTAATGTAATCAAAAACCTTTGTTAATTATTATCGATGATATTATATTAAATTCTTATTATAAGTAGTTATATATATTGTGATTTATTTACTAGAGGTTCACATCATAGAAATTTATCTGTAATATATGTAACACAAAGTGTTTTCAACAGGGTAAACTTTCAAGAGATATTTCATTTAACTGTAAATATTTAGTACTTTTCAAAAATCCAAGAGATAAATCCCAGATATCACTATATATTAATAGATCTTAGTCAAGACGTTAATGATATATTTCAATTAAGAAGTGATATATTTGGAAAAGGTTTGTGTTATTGTACGAGAGATCAATTAGGACAATTTGGGGAGCAACATGAAACGTTTGAAGACCAATCGTCATATATTGCACCTATTAAAAACCTCTAAACCAAAATTCCAGAAAATTATAAAACGCTGTGACTCTGAAGTAATAAAAACATTTTACGAAATATCTTTAAATATTTTAAAAGGTAATTGTAATCTGAGTAAAAAAGCAACAACCCAATTACGAAAGTATCAAAAAGAATTAAGACCACTCATTTGCCGGAAAAAATCTATAAATAGCAAAAGAAAACTCATTATTCAACGTGGTGGATTTTTACCTACACTTCTTGGTGCAGTACTATCAGTGACAATCGGAAATTTTAAAATATGAATAATACAACGTTTAATAAAATGATAATTCTAAAACCTGAACTTTATGAGAAAATGAAGCAAAATGCGGACGTTGAACTTAATGAGTTGGGTAAAAATATGAAAAAAATATTGTTAAATAAACATCTCACGAATACACAAAAATTGTATTTATACAGATAAAATCTATTTAAAATAATAAACAAAAAACGAGAACTTCCTAAAAATAAAGAGGAGAAAGTAAAAATTACGGAAACAAAAGGTACTCAAACTCGTTTCCGCAATATATGTAGATGCGGAAACTCCATCGCATTTCCTGAATATAAGAATGTTGGAATACAAGTTGTTCCTGGAGAAGAAGAAGTATATGAAAAAGAAGCTGATGAGTAATTGATGATGAAATTCAAGAAAATGTTTTAACAAAAGCATTGTCAGCTGCTTCAGCTGGACAACGTCTTAGAAAAAGAAAATCAATTAGAAATCAAAATGTACAAATTTTTGAAACTGATACAGGAGACATTATAACTGTTCCTTTAGATAGCTAAGCTCACCAACGAAAACAGAAAAAACTATAAATAGCAAAGAGTTGAATAATTCGTCAAGACGACTTAATTTTCCAACTCGTAAGAATAAATCCGCAAGCTCATGGACAACATACAAGTAAATGATGAATTTTATGTCACTTTACTCAGAGATTCATCTATGAACTATTATCCAGAAAATTCATTATCATCTTTTACAAATAAAATGAATAAATATATGTGTGATTCAAGGTGGAAAGTCGGTATTTCAGAAATGTATGTTAATGATTTCGTTCCAAATGTTTATGGTGAAAAATGGGAAAAAAGTACTCAAATATTTATTAAAGATATGCAGAAAGATATGATAGGAGTTGGAACATCGTATATTCCATACATAGAAAAACAAATGATATGCGACTGGAAAGTTTTTCTACTACCAATACTAATTCAAAATATATGCCCACTTAATAGGTTTACAAGAAAATAAGTTGATTTGGGGAATTTTTAATTTTATAAACAATGAAGTTCATTATACACAACCACCAAAAGCAGAGGAGATGCCTAAAAATATAAGTCACACTGCAATATGTGTTACTAGGCCTAAAATAGATACAAAAATAAGAGCAAATTACGCTTATACCCTCGAAGGACTTTTGACAACATGTTTCAATCAAGTATCTTCGAAAGTTACAGATTTTAAAAAATATAAATCACGTTTAATAGAAGCTTTCAAAACTTTCATATATAGTCTACAATTGATTGCAATTATTAAACCAGATATGTTTTTATATACACAGATATAATTGAACAGCAAAAAATAGGTGATAAAGATATAAGGTGTTTAAGATCTGTCAACATAGAAAATTCTTTTACTGATATTGTAAAAGAATTTCAATACTGCAACGTGGAGAAATCATTTAATAACATTTCATTACTTTTATGTGATAAATATGGATACAAAATAAACTTTTCCAATAGATCAACTCCAACAAAAATTGTATTACATTTTAAAAAAGTATAAATAAACGCGATTTGACAAATCTTTGTATTATTTCATTTTATTCATTATGGAGCGAGTATACTATAAGTATTATTTAATTCAATCTGGTAGAGGACTTGATGATCGGCCCTTTAATACATTCAACCGTATCTTTTCAAAGAGGTTGTGGATTGGGAAGCTTTTTTGGTGGACTTTTTAGATATTTGAAACCATTATTTACTTCATGCGCTCATATTTTGAAAAAAGAGGTTATTAACTCTGGTATCAGATATTGCATCTGGTGCAAATGTATTTTTTTTTTTTTTTTAACCTTTGACAAAATTTCTTTTTAATTAGTAAAAAACTTTTTTTTTTTACTTATATTTTTTTCTAAAATTATTAAAATTAAATAAATCTAGCGATTTTTTAATTTTTTTCTTTCACTAAAAAATATTTAAAAGTGTAGTGTAATAAACTAAATTTTTAATTATATGGCTGCACTCTGGCAAGATAAGTATAGTATTTAAATTTTAAATCTCCGGCAAAGATAAGTATAGTAAATTTTTAATTATATGAGCAATGGCGGCAAGATAAGTATTCTTAACTCAATTTATTTAACAAATTTTATTTTTATTTTCTTACGCATATAAATTTATTTACACATTAATTTTTTTTATTTTATTTTTGATTTATTTTTATTTTTTTTCGAACTATATTAAATTTAAATAATTTTTAATTTTTCTTATTCAAATTATAATTTATAATTAAACGCGCTCAGTTGGTTTTGTTTACATTAATTTACTTTTCTTTTTTTATTTATTTCATCTTAATATCAACTTGTTGTAAACAAAACAATTATATATCCATCTCCCCCCCACACGTATGATAGATGCTGGTATTCTTCTTTGACTCAATTTTTTTTAATACCACCATAGTAATTACCGTAACTTAATTGATTAATTTCTGGTGGTAAGTTTAACTTTCGGTGAGTCTGTGGTTGTACCTGCGTCCAATAAGGTCACTTAAAAGTGTATGTTTAAAAACTGTTGAACGTTGTTATAAACCATTTGCTCACTCAAGGTAAAATATTAAAAAGTATTAATGTTGATATAAAGTATTGATATTGACATTGATAGTAATTTATTTTAAAGTGTTGTCAACTTCGGGTAATTTAAATCGTGCACTATTACTTTTGATTTTAATTTTGAATAAATTTTGTTAATTTTAATTTTTACTTTAATCTTAATTTACGTACTTTAATTTATCTTAAGTCAGATTTTGATCTTAATTTTGATTCTAATTACAATTTCAACTGATTTCATTTTAATTTTAATTTTGCATTTGATTTTAAACTAGATTTTAATTTTAATGTTATTATTTATTATTTTAACTTTTCTTTTATATTAATTTTTTTCCATCAAAATTATCAATTTTAATGTTAATTTCTGTAACATATGCGGGTTGCAAATGAATTTTCATGCCGTCGATTGCCATCTTAGTTCATTTAAACCAGCAGTCTTAGTGATAACTTTAATGTTACCGGCTACTCACTTATTTCACACTTCGTACCCAAAAGAGGTATCGCTGTCTGTATAAAAAATGACATCGCTTTCAACACACTTCCAAAATACAAATGTTCTAGCCCAACCTTTCATTACATTTGGGTCACTATTCTCGTTGAAAAGCATATGATACATTTCTGTTTCCTATAATACAGATCACCCAACTCAAATGAATAAGAAACTGCTATGGAAATTCAAAATCTATCGAACCAGATCAATGAAATTTTGGACGCATTTCCAGAAACTGAAATTGTTCTGGCGGGAGATTTCAACTTTCATAACAGGGACCGGCTTCATTTTTCTAGCAATATATCCCCGAGTCGAAACTCAATTGTGAAACGAGTTGAACTATTCTCCACACTGTTTCACCTTTCTCAACTTGTCCAAAATCCCACTAGGATCTCGGACCGTGCTGATCATGAAGGTCACCTCTTGGATCAGTTTCTCACCACACACCCTGAAAAATATGTGGTTTCAGTTTGTTGCCCTCTGGGTAATTCAGACCATCGTTTGCTTAACACAAGTTTCCGGGTAAGCCCAATCTCCAACCAGAGGTTCCATGCTAACTGGGAGGGCCTTAACAACTTTTTTAGAGCCTTTGATTGGTCATTCTGCTTCCGCAACAGAAATGTTAACTTTGCTGCAAATGCGATTAGTGAAATTATTTTACTAGGAATGAGGTTATTCATCCCTCATTTCATGAAATCTGTTAAGAGGAGTACCAAATCTTGGTTTAATCGTATTTGCAAAGAATCCATTTCTAGAAAAGAGGAGGCTCTTAAACTGTACCAAATCAATAGGTCGGAGGCTCGCAGGTCCAACTATATAATGGTGAGAAACAGATGCAAGAGAGTTATTAATAAGCAAAAATTCTTGTTCAACCAAAAGTTGAAACGTAAAATCACCCACATGCCAAAGAATACCAAATCTTTTTGGTCATTTGCCAAAAGTCTAAAGGAAGACGTTAGAGGGTCTTGCTTTCCGCCACTTATTGATAATAATAACAGAACCGAATCAGATTATAAAGAGAAGGCGGACTTATTTGGCAAACAGTTCGCTTTCAATTCGACTCTGTCACAGTCAGCTCAGATGCCACTTTCTGTCTTATCTTAAAAAATCTTGATACAAATAAGTCAGCCGGTCCAGATGGTATAACCACCATGGTGCTTAAAAATACCTACTCCACTATTTCAAAACCTCTGCGCAACCTTTTCTACCTCTCCTTCACTTCGGGTATTCTTCCTACCCAATGGAAAGTTGCACATGTTTTCCCAATTCGCAAAAACGGTAATAAAAGCGTTCCCTCCAACTACCGCCCTATTGCTATAACTTCGATCCTCTCCAAGGTAATGGAGAAAATAGTGAACCAAAAGCTTTTGAAATACCTGGACCACAAAGGTTTGCTTCATGATCGTCAATACGGTTTCTGAGCCCGTCGTTCAACCGGTGATGTCATGACTTACTTTTGTGAGAAGCTCTTGTTATTTCTAAGGCTTTCGATCGAGTTTGGCAAAATACAGAGCATTAGGTCTAGGTAGGGTCTTTCTAAAATGGATTGGAGATTATGTTTCGAATCGCACGATTCGTTTACTGGTCGATGAATATTCATCTGACAAATTCAATATAAATGCTGGTGTCCCTCAGGGATCAGTTTTATCCCCAACTATCTTCTTAATATTTATCAATGACGTACTCTCATTAACTTCCAATCCGATCCATAATTTCACAGACTACAGCACCCTTGTAGCTTCCTATGAGTTTCATAGCCACTGTAACATTAATCACCAGATTAATACAAGAGCAAAAAATTTCACTATTAGTGAGCTAAATAACGATATAGCAAAAATTCAAAAATGGGGTGAAGTCAACAGAGTTGAGTTCAATACCAAAAAAACACAATGCTGTCTGCTCTCGCGGAAAATTGCCACTACTGTTCATAACCTACTATTTTAGGGAGAAGTCTTGCAGCATTCAACGGATGTAAACATGCTGGGCATCGAGTTAAACCAAAAATTGACTTGGTAAAATCACATTTTTGGTATAGCTAAGGATGCAGCTAAATGTTTGGGTTTTTTGTCTCTGCAAAACTTACTTTTCCGCATCTGATCTTCTCAATAACTATAAAACGTATATTAGGCCGAAAATGGAGTATAATGCACACATTTGGGCTGCAGCGCCTTAAAGAACACTGGGTTATTTAGATAAAATGCAAAACAGAGCTATTCGTTTGATCAATGACCCCAGTGTAACTTCAATAGTCGCTCCACTCAGCCATCGTCGCACAGTTGGGTCACTGACCTTGTTTTATAGGTACCTCGTAGCGATTAAACCTTGTTCCAAAGAAATTAAACAATTAATGCCTTCACTAAAAGTTTTCCAACGAGAAACAAGGAGGGCAACAGATGCTCATCCCTACCGTGTTGAGTTATCAAGATGGCGAAATACAGCCTATTGAAATTCGTTTGTCATGCGCACGTCCCGTTTGTGGAACCATATACCATCGCACGTGTTCCCTAAAATTGGTAATTCATATGTGTACGATTTACTTAAGTTTAAGAAGAACATTAACATCTTTCTTCAAAATGTCCTTCCAAATTTTCCTACCTATGCACTATAATCCAAATTTCCCAATTCCAATTTCTCCAATTATCCTACCCACGTCCCTATCTCGAAAACCAAACTATACATTTGTATTAAAGTTTCCATCCTAAAATTTGGTTTTAAAAGGGGTGTGGTTTTGGTTGGTTAAAATCCAACACTACCCTGAGGAAGCACGTGCAGTTCCTCTTGTTGACTTTCGAGTGTTCCACCAACCCTCGTAAAAAAAAAAAAGCAAAAAAAAAATTATATAAGAATAGTAGTAAAGAGATTGTTAAAAATGTACGACTTGGTGCCGTACAAAAACTGAATGAATCGTATGATTCTGGTAAAAGAAAACGAAAAGCTGTAAAAAGACCATTCATTAAAAATTTAAATTATTTTACGTCTAAATGACCCAAAGTTAATAATAAAAAAAACCAAAAAGATATTTTTAATTAATGATGAGATTATTTTTAATTATGATTGGGTGTATCAAATCTGAGTTAGATATTTTGAAAATCCAACCCATTCAGTCTAGCATTTTACGATCTGAAGAAGTTTCCTACAATCCTATTGCTTCTTTAGACAACCCTTTAACTATTGAATTTGTTTCACTGGGTCAGGATACATTTAGAGATTTGTCTTCAACATATTTGAGATTAAAAGTGAAGATCTTAAAGAAAGATGAAACACATTGCAATAATGATATATGTGTTGATGGAAAAATAATAACACAACCAAGAGTAGTTAATAACATTTTACATTCTTTAATAAAAGTAATGTTTAATTAAATGGCAAGAATACAACACCATCTGTTGGAAATTAGCATTATAGAGCTTATATTGAATCATTATTGAATTGTGTTATAGATGCTGCTGCAACTCATTTAGAATGTGCAGGATGGAATTTACATAAAGCTATAGTCGCAAAATCTGATAATAATGGATCGCCATAAATTAAATCATAATAACAGTGTAGTGGAACTTATGGGTAAACTATACGTAGATATGTTTAATCAACCTACTCTACTTATAAATAATCAGGATCTTCTTCTTGGTTATTTATTTCCCAGATTTGTTGCTCCTCTGTATCTTCATCTGAGACTTAAAGCGGTGGTATGAATTCTAACGTTTCCGTTAATTTTCCTCATCTACAGTAGATGTAATTTCATCAACATAAGTCGTAAGTATTCAATCTGCTGCTTTTATAAACTTTTATACAAAATAAGTTTATGCGAAAATCAAATTTAAGAGGAGCGAGAGGAGTTTGACGGGAGATAGATCTTTGAAAATAAGTATGAGTCTTTATTATTTTTGTGTTGCTCTTCGTTTAGAAGCTGTAAGAGGTTAACTGAAAATTACCTATTTTTAAACACCTGCAACTCGAATACCTGCCCACATTTTTTTGAAGTAATATGCAATTTAAGTTGCAACATTATATTTTTATTTCTGTGAAAAATTCTAAATTATGTTACTTTAAAATTGGCGAGAATGCCACTTGATTGTTCCCAGTTTTTTCTAAGAAATTTTTCCAACGATTTTTTTCATTTTACTCGTAGTATAAATACTATGAGTGTTGTGATGGGTTTTCGAAATTTTTTTTTTTTTTTGAAAATTCCGCGTCCGCAAAAATTTGTTATCAGCATAACTCATGTAATTCTTATCTAATTAGAATGAAATTTAGAATAGAGGTTAGTGTTGTGATTAGGAACTCTAAAAAAAGGTCGAGCTTGAGGTCGGAAACTCTCATAATATTCGAATAAAATATGATTTCTTCTAAAAAAGCCACGTGGTCAGACAAAAAAAATAAGTCTCGGATTGTAATCAAATTTGGTATGCGAGTAGGTCTTACGCTCTTACAACAGGAAACAAAATTTAAAGTCTGTAGCTTTATTGGGTTCGCCTTAACGTATCCGAATACGAATAATATTTGATATGCTCTAGAGCACATATTATAGTAATTGTTATACCATTTGAAAAAAAAATTCATATAAATGTTACTTGCAACATATTTGATGCTAAAATGTTTCTGCAACAAAATGGTGAATAATGATGCTGAACTTTGATGCACCATAAAGAAGTTGCCAAATGATGTCGATGTATCATGAAAATGTTACTGGAAAATGTTGCTATACTTTGATGCACCATAAAAAAGTTGGCAAATGATGTCGATATGTATCATGAGAATGTTCTTAACTTCAGTGGGTCCGCCTTAAAATATCCGAATACGAATATTATTTGAGATGTTCCAGCTAGAGCACATAACATAGATTTGAATGAAATTTAGTATAAATATTACTCGATATCAACTATATCGATGCTAAAATAATTTGAGGCTGGAAACTTAAGTGGATCCTAGCACTACTATTGAGGCTCTAAATTAAAAATTGTGATAAAACCAAGAGATTTTAAGATACATTCTTTAAACATGAAAATTAGTTAGAGTATGATAGAACCTTTCTAAAACGGAAGCAGTTTTACACTTCATTCCGTTAAGATAGATGAGGGAGTAAATTCCTAAACCAATTTCTGTTTGACTTTTTTTTTGAATTAAAATAATATCTTGTATTCAATGTCTATTATTAATTTGATCAGAAATGAATAATGGTTCGTTACATGTGTTTAAATTGTGTTTGAAACATGTGTTTGAATTGTAATTAAAAAAGCAGCTAACCTAGGGGTAGCCTAAAGTTGTAGTATATTTAACAGCCTTTTTTGTTGAAGTAGCCTTAAAAAGATTATTCATACTTAAATTTATTTTAAAAACTTTACTTTATAGCTTTCAAAAATATAAATAACGAAGAAGGGTGCAGTAGAGTAGACTGTGTCAATTCCGTTATACCTGTATGAACGTAATATATACTGATTTTATACAACTTGATCATCTTTTGCATCATCTTTTGATCAACATTTCAGATGTTTAAGTACCGAGGTATATTTGTTTGCACCAGCAAAACCAAATTTAAAAGAAGTTACTGCCCTAAAACTTTATAGACTTTTGAAAGATTTCAGATACCTAGTTTTATTAACTTCCAAGATGTGCAAGCTACCTGAAGCTGCAGTTCTAGTACATCACGAAAATTCTGATACCTAGTTTCAGTAGACTCGGAGTTATTTTCATTTAAAAAGAAGTCGTTGTATCGCAGCTACCCGAACCTATTGCACCAACACAACCAAATTTTACAGAAGTTATTAGATTATCTTTTGTAAGATTTCAGAGGTCTAGCGTCATTAACTTCCAAGATGTGCAAGCTACCTGAACCTGCTGCTCTTGCCCAACCAAATTTTACAAAAGCTGCATGCCATTCCAAATCTTTTCACGAAATTTCAAATACCTGGCTTCAATAGACTCGGAGTTATTTTTATTTAAAAGAGAAATTGTATGGCAGCTAGCCAAACCTGTTGCACCAGCATAACCAAATTTTACTGAAGTTATTGCCATAAAACTTGAACATCATGTGTAAAATTTCAGATGCCTAGATTTATTAAGTTCCAAGAGGTGCGAGTATGGCAGCTACCCGAACCTGTCGTACCAGCACAACAAAATTGTACACATACCAACAACATATCTAACTCAAAACCATTTTGCAAAATTTCAGATACCTAGCTTCAATAAATACTGAGTTATTTCCACATAAAGAAAGAAGTTGTATAATAGCGAAACTAACAATTTAGCAAAAATGACGTAAAAAACTTTTTAGCTTCCTAGTTCTTTTATTTTTTGAGTTATCGTGCGCACAGACAGACGGACGGACGAGCGTACGTTGCTTAATCACCTCAGAATTCGATACTAAGCCGATCCATATTTGTCACACTATATCTCCCTCGACGCCTTTAAAGTGTCACAAACCTAATGGCAAATTTATTATATCCTTGATCATAGTTCATACGGGTATTAAAAGGCAGTTAAAAATACTTCGAGTTTTGGGCTATCCTTGGGTTAGCAACTTTCTTTATTATTGTAATATTTTATTTTTCAATACGCCTAACTATTCTTTACTCAAAACTTATTATGGAATAATTTTTAATTTTGAAAGTGTGCTTTTTTATAAACCTTTGGGTTTTTTATTACTTGTTTTTATTCTTTTTTGTGGTCAATTATCATATTTTTAATCACGTTTTTTGAACTTTACTTTTTGTTATTGTTGTTTTATGAATGAATATTGAAGACTTTACAAAACTAGCTGGTAACAATAAAATCATAATCTTTTCCATATAAAATTTTAAAAATTTAATTTATTTCTTACCTTCCACTAACATCCAAAAAAAGTTGGTCACGGTAAAAAAGTTTAGTACCAGCACGAAAATTACGCAACCTATAAAATTATTTTGTAGCGCCATCTGAAAGTAAAATGTTTATAATTTATTTAATGAAATAACTTAAACTAAACTATTGCTAATTTTAAGTATATAAAAGTGTGTAAGAGGGCGGTCGTATAAAATTTTTAGTATATGTATCTTTCCGGTAAATTGTTAACACGTTAACTTGGAGTTTATCGTCTCTCATCTTAAATAGTTTACGGGATTTAGTTTGCATGTGCTTAACTGAAAAACTCTTTTGAATAAATTTACTACGATCTGTCAATCCATCAGCATATTTTTATGAGCAAATTGTGCTAGATTATGTAAAAGGCAATTATGGCCATTCTAAAAAAATTTCTTCGGTTCCGTCAACCCAAATGTTGATATTTTGTAGGTATTCCTAGTTTAAATTTTGATATTTTCGAAAAAAAATTTTTTGTCAAACGCTAACCTATTTTCATTCTCTGTTATTACAGTCACAATTACGCATATTTTATGCTGTTAAAAATTTATGATAATTTTAAATTTTTCTAACTAATAGTTAGAAGACCAATTACACAGCAAACTTGCTAGTCTAATATGTAGCCCTTCATTTTTGTTTGTCGTCTATGCATTATTGCACCGTTCATCCGATTGAAACCAAACTCTGCTTTTATTCTTTTGTTTGTTAACCCGGTTTGGTGCATCACCTTCATCGTTTTTGCGGACTTGAAGGTTTGATCGATTGACTTGAAACTTTATGCACATGTGGCTCATGCAATCGGAATTCGCAATTTTAAATGAATTAAATGTAAATAAAATGTATGGATCCATCAGTTCAGACACAAGAGATTTTTAAAAAGTTTTTGTTGTGAAGCTTTTAATTAAAAACTACTTGATCGATTGCCTTAAAATTTTGTATATTTGTTGCTCCTTATCAGTTGAGTTGACTGTAACAACAAACTAAGAATTCGTTCAATCATTTCGGTACGAGAATTTACCATAAATTTTTTCTTTTATATATTTACGAAAATTTAAAACCAAAGGATTTAACGAAAATTTTCGAGTTCCTTTACACGTTTCGGCTCAAAAACTTTTGAAGATTTTATCGTTTCTTCGTTTTTAATTCTGTTGTACCTATTGGCTTCGGTACTTATGTATTCGATAGAAAGAGAATAATAATATGATATTTATACTCCTTAATACAAAATTCGATACAAACAAAGTTAAATCAAAATTTATATATATTAAATTACCTATACATATTAAAACCTATACATATTGGAAAAAAGAATAATTATGTTCATACTGATAAAAATAAAATGCTAATAAATAAAATAATAATAAAAAAATCTTTAAAAAACAGCTTTTTTTGAATTAAAAAATAGAAAATAATTTTTTAATTGCGACTTTTTCTGTAATTTTCTAAATTATATTGTTACGATGTAAGTTTCTTTAAAAAAATCTATCTCAATATAGCATTAATATATATGCCATAAAGCCCGTGACATTAATATAAAAGCTGGAGGCAATATTTTCAAAATTTAAGTTTTTAGTTATACGTTTATAAAAAGAAAACAAAAACTAAAGTTCGGTAGTTTGTTTGCTACATTACAGATTACATTACAGAACTTTAAATTTAATTATGTATATGGAATGAGAATTTGCCTAACAAAAAGAATATTATCAAAATCCTATTGCTAATTGCAATCGCATTATAACATAACATTAAACAATCGTATTACAGAATCGTATTATAATATCATCGAATTCTAATATACTTAAATCGTATGTAAACAAAAAATCTATTACTCTTATTAACGTAAATATCTACATGCATACATACATATAATGCAACAAACAAAAATTTAAAAATGATTGCCGTTTCCTTGTTTGTGTGTTTCATGAAAAAGAAAAATATTTAAAGTAAATGTATAAAATTGTATATGTGTTATAGCTAATAAAAGGCAACAACCAAACAAACATATGTCAAGGTAACAACCAAACAAACACTCAATTTCATATTTTTATTTTACTCTGAATAATTCTGTTAAAAAATCTGTAATATCTTTGTATGAAAATTTTATTTTGCTAATTTAGTTAACTTCTTTACTATTTTTTGGTATTATTATTTAGAATCATGTATTGTCACCGGAATCTAAGCTGTGTACAAAATTTTAAATCTCTAGCTCAACGGGAAGCGTATCTAAAATAGCTTGCAAGATTTCACAATTCCTTTAACCACAAGTAAGTTCTATAAAAGCTGTTAATAATTGCAATTTACTCAAACGTTAATAAGCCGTTAGTTTTTGGCATTATATCATGGTATACCGATTTATTTGCTAATAATATCAATATTGCGTTAAAAATTATTTTATTGTAATAGTTATATTATGTAAGTGAGAAGTTCTTTTATATTAATCTAATAAATAAGGAAGAAATTCTGTTTGTTTGTGCCCTTTTCACGTAAAAACCACCAGTCCGATTGCAACGAAATTTAGCAGGAACATTTATACGACCCTGGAAGGCCTTATAGGATATATCGCATTTCATTTCATTAACCCATTGTGGCCCGAGAGCGTTTTAAAGGTTGGTTTGATTTTTCGTTGTCCTGCCTAAACTGTTCAACCAATTAAATTCAAAATTTGCATAAATGTTCTTCTTAGCTTTCGGCGGGTACTCAAGATAAAATTTAGATGCAATATGTTACCCGGATTCGGCTCGGCGGGCTTCCAAAAAAATTTTTGTTTCCGATTTATGTCCAACTTTGTATGGTGGTTTTATGGTCTAAACAAAAGCTTGTGGCAAATTTCTATGAAGGTCCGGTAACCTGTTTGGGCACGAGAGCCCCACGGAGTTCATTAAATTTTTCTGTTGTCCTGTTTAAACGGTTTAATCAATTGATTTGAAATTTCGTAAAATTCTTGCTCTTTAGCAAAAAAGCTCACTAAGTTAATTTGGTTACGATACATTAATCTGTTTCAGCATCAGGCTTCAGGCCATGAAGTTTCTCATTTTTTTGTTGTTGTTCTTAAACAATTTGACCAATTGAAAATTTGCACAAGTATTAAACTTTGACACACAAACTCATTCAATAAATTTTGTCGTGATACATTAACACATTTCGGCACGATAGACTGCCAAAAAAAAATCAAATTTGTGTCTAATCTGGCAGGATGAATTTATGGTTCTAAATTAAGCCTGTGACAAAATGTTTGTTAACCCATTTCCGCACGAGCACTTATTAAAAATATTCTGCCTAATTTTTTGTATTGTTATTATTAAAAAAATATTTCCAACACTCTTCTCTTTTATCTACACTGTTTTTAATATTCCATAAAAACCTTTCAATACAAATTTCTAATATATAACAGTAATTAATATAACTATTTATTAAGTATTTTAAGAATACTGTTTTTAAGTCTTAACAACATAACATTTTCGGTCGTGTTAAAAAACAGAAACAATCTCCCACATACGACAATCATCATGTTATCATTCAGAAATGCATTACTACGTATTTATAACATATTTCCCATAAAATATCATTGAAATATGTACATATAGTATATATAATGTGCGTATATTTAAAAATACTATAAACAATCAATTAAATTAGAAAACATATTCACATTTCTGTACAGAATTTAATCAAAAATGAGTACATACATATTTAAAGGACAGAAAATCTTACATTCTTATCCATATACAATTTTTACACATATTTTTAGCCAATCAATTTGAAAACATAATTAGTAAACAAAATAAAATTCTGGTTGATTTATAAAGTTTTACCTTTATCATGTTTTTTTTATATTGAAAATATGTTTAACAGAAGTTTCTTCAAAATTTGAAGAGCTGTCGGTGCTGTAGGATCTCCAACGAAGAGGGTACATAAAAAAATTGTTCTACTACATTATTCTTTTAAGAGACCAATGCATAGTTAATATTTCATTGCTCTTTATTATACAGTATATAAGTTTTGTAAACAGACGGAGGGACAGAGCGAACCTAATAGCAAATTTTTCAAAATATGCTTCAAATGATAATTCACAAAAACATTAAGGAACATTACTTACGAAAAAAAAAGTATTACATTATGGTCTTTTATAATTGAAATGCGATTTTATGTTTCGGTATTAACGAATAATATATTGTTGATACTCACTTCGTCGTAATTGTATACTCAATAGATCATTGATTCCTTTAAAGATTTTTTGTAGACGAATTGTCTTTAATTTTTCGCTCTGTTTATTCAATTTAACTAAATGTAATAAAAAATAGAATATTAACTACCAGCATCTGTAAATGCATAGTAATTAATTAATTATATTAATTAAATTATATTAACGCAGAAACAAAAGTTAGTAATCTTTATTTCATAAAGCCAATAAAATACTCCGGGCAACGCCGGGTACTCTGCTAGTATTTAATATGCAAAGATAAGAATATAATATTCCTGTAAGAGTGCAGTTAACGGCAGGAAATCTCGCAAAAACTACGTCAGAAATTGAACACAAAATGTTAATAAAAGACAAACAATATTAGAGCATGAATTCAAAAATGATTTCAAACACATTTTTCTTCGAAATATAACATTTTGTAAAGCTGGACTATTATCATTAGATGATATAAACAGTAATTTTCATATTTAAGACTAATTTGCATATATCTTTTCACTACATATTTTGTTTTGAAAATTATACCATTTTCTCATAATTTGAAAAGCAGAATAGAAAAAATCGAACAAGATAAGTTTCTTCTAAAATATATATTAAAATATATATGTAAATATGTATAAAAATCAAATATTGTTTAGAAAACGTGGAAAGAGAAGCGTTTGCGCAGACTATATTTTCAACATAACCGATGCTTCGAAAGATACATGCTGTCTCATTGCAAAGTAAATTTAGAAATAATAAACAAAAAAGATATTTAAAATCATCAGTATTTCAATATAATTATCATATGACTTTTATTTAGATATCATTTTAATACACCTGAAGCAATTAAAGAAAGAAGAGGTGAAGATCATTCTATCGAAAAGGAAAAACAAATTACAGAAAATATAAGATAACATATTAATTCGCCAGAGTTTTCTTTATCTAAAATGTTTGAATTATATAACAAAAATTAAAAAAGGCAAAAATGAAGAAATACCATCTTTTTCTAAATTTAAAAAAATTTATACTGAATTTAATTTGCGTTTTGGCAACACACATAGCGATGTTTCTTCCACATGTAAAGTTTTGCAAATAAATATAAAAAACAAAAACGATTTTGATAAACGGTAAGTACCTACTTAAAACAAATAAAAAATTACATCAATCAAACCTGCAGCAAAAAAATTTCATGAAATAAGGAACAAACTTAAACATAAAACATACAAACATAAAACATGCAAACATAAACATACAAACTTAAACAAAACCAACCGTTACCAAAACTATGGATAGTATTTTAACTAGTGGGAAGTATTTTATTCTCGTCAAGTCTGGCTTTACAATCTCAAACAAACTAAAGATAATATATTTTTTAATACGTGACTTGAGACAGAAGCACAACGTGGCGCTAATGCAATAATTTCATCTTTAATAAATTTTTTAGAACTTTGTGTATTTGGCCGTGTGTATTGAACCATGTATTTGGCAGAATAGAAAAGGAATAGATCATCTTTAAAAAACTTATCACTAATTGGAAGATATATGATTACAAAACTGTGTCTAAAATATTTTTAAAAAGTAAAATGCCTTTCAAAATTAACTAGGCGAAACTTATTGAACTTATTTGAAAAATGACTTTAAAGTTGTAATTAAAGTAAGTAACACTATTATAGGAGCATTTATTGAAGTCAGTCGTTTAAAAAAAAATATTGATATTCAAGAATTAGCTATATCTTAATATAATAAAAGACAATCTCCTGCTGCTGCTATTTGCGTGCCCTTTTTTTAATTTTAGAGCACACATAATCACAATATTTCTTTCTTAATACAAATAATTAACAAGAAAAGAGACAAAAAAATGTGAAAAGAAATGGTTTGATTCTTAAACGATTCTGTTTACTCTTTATTAGAATTCTACTACATATGTGCCAACCAACTCCAACCACAATTATAATTTATATGTACAATGTAGTAGTAGTAATGTACATTAGCATGCGATATTAAATAATATTATTAGCAGCACATATAATAACACAATAGTAATTACTAAACAATAAATAGTGACAAAGCATAGCAAATGCATAAACAAATGAAACAAAAAGTAAAAAGAAAAAATTGTTATTATTTTGTTTTGTTTAAAAAAACGAGGAAGAGTGCAGTAGCATACTGGGATACCCGTATGAAAGTAATATATCCTGTTTCTATATAACTTGATCATCTTTTAAAGAATTTCAGATGTTTTAGTATTGACGTTAACCGAGATTTATTTAAGTAAATTGATGATGTATGACAACTACGAAAATCTATTGCACCAGCACAACCAAATTTTACAGAAGTTGTTGCCATAAAACTTAATCATCATTTGCAAAATTTCAGACGGCTAACTTCATTAAGTTTCAAGAGGTGCAAGAAGTCTGAATCGGCTGCTCTAGAACAACCTAAGTTTACAAAAAATTTTGACATATAAGCGATAGCTTTAATAGACGCTGAGTTATTTACATTTAAAAAGAAAAGTTGTATGACAGCTACCCGAACCTGTCGCCCCACAACAACTAAATTTTACAGGTGTTGTTGTCCTATAACTCGACACGATTTTACAAAATTTGAGATACCGCGCTGCAGTAGATACTGAGTTATTTCCATATAAAGAAAAAAGTTGTATGGCAGCTACTCGAACCGGGCGGCCGAAAAAGGTGGATTTAAATAGTGAAACTAACAATTTTGCAAAAGTGACGTAAAAACTATTTTTAGCTTCCTAACTCCTTTATTTTTGAGTTATCGTGCGGAAGGACGTACATGGCTTAATCGACTCAAAATGCGATTCTGAAAAGGCTCGGCGCCTTTAAGGTGTCACAAACGTAATGGCAAATTTATTGTACCCTTGAACATAATTCATACAGGTATAAAGAGAACAATCATAAATTTTATAATATTGTACTGAATGTTGGTTTGGTTTACATTGACAAATGACAATTGACATTTGTTTTTATGAGCGAAAAGAATTCCTACAATAAAACGACAATGCATTATATTATAATCTCTTAGAAGATTCTTATTAATAGAAATATTTTTTGAATGAAAAAAGCATCGTATATATATTAGTATACTGTTACTACTACAATGTCTAAATATAATAAATTGAAATAATTATTTTGTTTTATTCAAAAACGAGGAAGAGTGCAGTAGAGTAGACTGTATCAACTCTGGAATACCCGTAATATATCCTGTTTCTTTAAAACTTGATCATCTTTTGAAAACATTCAGATGTTTTAGTACCGATGTTAACTACAGAGATATATTTATATAAATTGTGGAGTTGTGTGAGAGCTACCCGAATCTTTTGCACAAGCACAATCAAATTTTACAGAAGTTGTTGCCATAAAATTTGATCATCATTTATAAGATTTTAGATCCCTAGCTTCATTAAGTTCCAAGAAATGCAAGAAGTCTGAACCAGCTGCCTTAGACCAATCAAATTTTACAAAAGTTTGTGGCTTGTAACTCGACATCCTTGCACTAAATTTCAGATAGCTAGCTTCAATAGACATTGAGTTATTTTAAATTAAAAAGAGAAGTTGTATGACAGCTACCCGGATCTGTTGCACCAGCACAACGTAATTTTACAGAAGCTGTGGCCATAGAACTTGATCATCATTTGTAAGATTTCAGACCGCTAGCTTCATTAAGCTCCAAGAAGTGCAAGAAGCCTGAATCGGCTGCTCGAGACCAACCAAATTTTACAAAAGCTGTTGACATGTAACTCGACTTTCTTTTTACTAGAATCTTTACTAGATTTCAATCTTTACTAGATTTAAGGTTCCTAGCTTCAGTAGGCAGTGAGTTATTTTAATTTAAAAAGGGAAGTTGTATAGCAGCTACCGGAACCAGCTACTACCGGTTGTGTTGTACCATCACAACCAAATTTTACAGAAGTTGTTTCCATAAACCTTGATCATCATTTGCAAAATTTCAGATACCTAGCTTGAATAGACACTGAGTTATTGCTATTTAAAGAAAAAAGTTGTCTGGAAGCTACTCGAATCCGGCTCGAATCAAAAATTTTAAAAAGTGTATAGTAAAATAATTCATCATGTAAGAAAAAGACAAATAATTAAAAAATAAACTACATATTTGATATCGAAACATACTAAAATTCAAGTTAATTGAATATTCATTTGAGTACGCGTATATACACACAATTTTAATTACAGTCCTCTCATTATACTTAACCTAATACATCACTATTCTCTCACTATACCTAACACGAACACATTCATTTCGGTACCCAAAATTATATCATAAAAATATATTATATGTGCGTACTATGTAGGGTTGTTTTTTTCGGATATGTTTACCCTAAACATAGTAAATGTGAATAAACTAAGAATATAGATTGTACGTACACATTTGTACCTACTTTTGCAAATACAATTTATTGTTGCAGCAAAATGCATTAATGTTAGTAAAAAAGAGTGCAATTTAAATATGTAGTTTAATAATGTGAATGTATTTTTTTTTCCCCCTAAGGGAGGTGGGAATCTTCCAAAGACACCAAGAATGTCCCCCTTGGTAGTGTCTGATCCTTATTGACTAAACCCACCTCCCCCTTTAGCCAATACAATCGGATGAAACCCTTACCTGCGGACGCAGCATATTGGCTAGGGAGTGGGCATAAAAGGAAATGGGTACGGAAACATTGAATTCGGAGTGGGACTGTAAGGAAACAATGAATTCGCCTATTATTATTACTATTTTGCTAACAGTGACTATAGCCGTTACAACAGTTACAACATGTATATAACACCTTACTACATGAGGTAATTAAAGGTAATTACACTGTCACTGTAGCGGCTGTTATTATTGGTATTAGTATTTTTATTAATATTATTATTATTTTACTACAGAGTCAGGGCCATCAGTGGATTACAACGTGCAGCAGTATATAACTTCTTACTTGCATGATATAACCAAAGATAACTCCACTGTAGCAGCTATTATTATTATTATTATTACTATTATTATTAATATTGTTATTATTACTATTACTATTCTTATTATTATTGTTATTATTACTATTATTATTATTACTATTATTATTACTATTATTATTATTATTACTATTATTATTATTACTATTATTATTATTACTATTACTATTATTATTATTACTATTATTATTAATATTATTATTGTTATTATTATTATTACTACTATTAATTATACGATATACATTATTACTATTTAAAAGTATTACATATTTTTTATTTATATGACCTAACCGGGGTTTTAACCCGAGACCCTTCGATTGAAAAGTTGGCGACTTAACCACTGCGCCATGAGTTAGATTAGCTGTAAAAGGGCCATTGAAAGGTGCACAGCAAGTGAACTATCTCAAGATCATACCAAATCAGTTCAATAGTTTTCTATCTGTTCAGCATTATATCAGGAACAAAATTATCTATAATTTTAAAAATTCCAATAAAATACAACTAAAATAAATAATACATATTATCATAAAAATTTTAATGAAAATGTAAAGTTTGCAAACAAAAACAAAAATAATTTTAATGAAAAATCCAATATAGATATATATTATATTAAATCATGTAATCGTTGTTGTAAACATCACAAAAAGAAAGAATTCCCGGCATTCAGAAAAATTGTGGTAAATGTAACAAATTAAATCATTTTGCTTCTGTTTGTAAAACTCAAAATATTAATGTAATATCTATTAATAAAAATATTGATAATGATGAAATTTTTTGTGATTTTATTGAAGAACATATTTTTAATTTTAATTGTCGTAATGATTTTAAATATAATAATAATATTGGTATGAAAAAATACAATTAAATAATAAATTTATTGAGCTTAAGTTCGATACTTGTTGTTCGTGTAATATTATACCGTATGAATTATTAAAAAGAATTGATAAAAATGTTGGTGTTACCAATTCTCCAACTATATTAAAAGCTTATGTGTCAAAAAATTATACCAAAGGGTGAATGTTTTTTAAAATGTATTTACAAAGGTAAGGAAAATATTGAAAAATTTACAATAATAAATGAAAATTTATTGCTGTAATCTTTTATTGGGATCAGAAACAATAAAAAATTGTAATATTTAAAAAAAACGGTAATAGCTAGCGAGTATTGAAAAAATTAACAATGATAATTTGAAAGAAAAATTTATTCAACAAAGTAAAGAAATTGTTACGGGTGTAAACTTGCTAAACCATATCATATTGAACTAGGAAAAAATGCAGTTCCAGTAGTTAAGCCTCCAAAGAGAGTACCTTTAAAAGTTAAAGAAAAATTTGATGATGCTCTTCATTTATTAATTCAAAAACAGGTAATATCATAGGTTAATGAAGCTTGTGATTGAGTTCATAATTTAGTCATAGTAATAAAACTTGATGGCAAAAATTTTTTAACACCAGTCTTTAGTTCTAGCAAAAATCTATTTTGAACCAAATAATAAGTAAAATAAAAAATTATTAGAAATAAGTAAATAAAATAAATAACAAAAAAAAAGAAAAAATAAATGAAATTAAAAATTATTAAAAATAAGTAAATAAAATAAATAAAAATATATGAAATTAAAAATTATTAGAAATAAGTAAATAAAATAAATAACAATTCAATGAAATAAAAAATTATTTGTTATGAATACCATACATCATTTTTGTTATGAGTACCATACATCATTGTTCTTATGAATACCATACCATGAAATGTATATAAAAATGTAATTGTAAATTTATTTATTTATTTATTAATATTAATAAAAAGTATAAATACTTATTCATTAATTTTTTCGGCCGGTTGCTATAAAGAGCATTTGGGCCAACTTAAAAACTTAATCTTTATATAAACTTCACTTATATATTTTCATCTATTTATTTATTTATCTATCTATTTGTATTTGTCTTTCTATATTTTTTTCTTTGTTTTTCAATTTTATAATTGTCTCCATATGTCATGGTGCAGTAGCAGTTTTTTTGTTTTGTTGACGCTGGTTTTATGGTTCTCTGTTATTGTTTCTTTTATGTGCGTAGGTTAATTTAGTGCGTAGGACATTCAAAAATTATGGGGTTTATTGTGGTAATGTTGTTACAAAACAACAACTTATGTTACAGAAACAACAATGTTGTTACAGAAACAACTTTCTCCGGTAAATATATGTACACCATATGTACAAATGTACAAATATATGTACAAATATATATAAATATATGTGTGTGTGTAGGGTACACCCCATTTTAATCCTTGATAACTTTATTCCGGTTTGTCTGCTTCCTTTGTCTATAATCCCTATTTTTGTTAATTTTATATTAGGGATTATCTGCTTTCTAAAGAAGGTTGAGCAGTCTTTTTCTTGATGTCTGATACTTTCAATGTGTTCTGTAATTTGTTTTTAATCATTGTGTATGTCCTAGGAATTAGTTTTGTTATTGGCCGTAATAATGATTTTTTTGTCTGCTGATCTGTCATTTTGTTTCCCCTTATCCCTACATGTCTTGGTATCCAGACAGTCTACTAAAATACTTAAAGACGAGTTGATGATAAAGGATATCATGAATGAATGTAAAGGTTCCTCGGCCAAAACAGTTTATGCGTCAAAAACTAACTCGTTGTGTTTTACCGATTTCGCTAAAAGCCATGATAATTTTAATCAAATGCTTTCCAGTTTCCTGTCTGGCCGTGAAAAACGAAAAACGAAGATTTTACAGATCATTTTGATGACTTAAAAAGTGAACTTCTATCAGCAAAATCAAATGAGCTGGGTGGCATTCGTGATGGCATTAAGAATCCTAAAGATGATTTAACCCGCATTAAATTATCCCTTTATACTATGGAAATAAAGGAACAATTACCAAATTACAATAAGAAGGAAATTCTGTGCGAGTTAAATAACAATAAATCTTTATATATGGCATTATCAAGCAGTACTACAGACACATCGGTTTCTGTTCCAGAGAAAGAACTCATTGTAACTAAGAAAGGAGATTTACCGCCTACTTCAACAAGGGAAATAAAATCCGGCTCTACTAATTTTCATACTATAAAGGTAAGCTCGAAACCAAGAAAAAAAATAAAAAAAGCAGATTTCTTACTTCCTACCTTGACAAGGCATACAAAGTCCAGCTCTACTAGTGACAGTCATCTACCGCCGAGATCAGATACAAAAAGTATTAGTAAATTGTTAATTGATAAATATAATTATATTAATGTACATACTCAGATATTATCAAGCATACAATTCAATACCACTGATTCTATTTTATCTAATAACAATTTTACTCTACGTAAATTACCTCGTTACGAAAAGCACTGTTTACCTCCCACATTTAATAAATTCAATAATTTCTCAAGTCAACTTCTAACATTACCAATTAATATTGATGATATTGACAATATCGATAATAATTGTATTAATGTTGTTAATAGTATTAGTAATAAAAATAGTAGCAATAATAATGATAACATTAATAATAATAATAATGAAAATAATAATAATAATAATAATAATAATAATAATAATAATAATAATAATAAAAATAATAATAATAATAATAATAATAATGATAATAATAATAATAATTGATTGGTAGACCGTCGGTTTGATAGCAACGTTTAAGAAAACTTTATTTAATTATTGCTAGTTAAAAATTTAGTTATTTAATTTCTAACTAATTAATTCTTTTGATTGTTTTTTTTTCTTTTTGTCTACTTTTTATTTTTATTTTTATTTTGTTTTTAATTTTAATTACTCTGTTAAAATTTTAATTCGAAATTGGAGGTAAAAGTGCAAAATAAATATTAAACACGTTTTCAACTTTTGCTGCATTTCAATGGCGGCATTAGGATAAGTAATTTTCTTTTTATTTTTTTAATGTTGTTGTTTTTTATTGTTATTGTGTATTGTTGTTAATTTTTTTTTTTTTTGTTTTTTTCTTTATAATATTTCCTAGTTGTAAACCAAGCAAAAACAATATCCTTCTCATTCCATCCTGTTCATGGATGTTAATGTTCTAATTTTTTCTCTTCTCAATAATTGATGCACCCATAACTTAAACTGCAATTTTGATTTGTAATTTCTGGTGGTATTTACTTATTTTACCTTACTTTTACTTTGTCATAAAAGATATTGAAAGATTATGGAAATTGAAAATTTCTCAAAACAGATCAGCGAAATGTTGGATTCATCTCCAGAAACTGAAATTGTTCTGGCGGGTGATTTCAATATTCATAATAGAGACTTCACTTTTCTAGCAACATTTCTCTGAGTCAAAACTCAATTGGGAAACAAGTTGAACTATTCTCATATCTGTTCCATTTTTCTCAACTTGTCCAAAATCTCACTGAGATCCCAGATCGGGCTGATCAAGAAAGCCACCTCTTGGATCTGTTCCTGACCATACACCCTAAAAAATATGTGATTTCAGCTAGTTGCCCTCTGGTTTGCTCCGACCATTGTTTGGTTAAAACAAGTATCTGGGAAGGCCTAATTACCAGTCAAAAGACTGCTCCTAGAAAATTAATATGGCACTATAGCCATGCGAACTGCGATGGTATCAACAACTTTTTCAGATCCTTTGATTGGTCATTGTGTTTCCACGATAAGAGTGTCGACTTTGCGGCAAATGCGATTTGTGAAACAATTTTACTTGGAATGAGGTTATTTATTCCTCACTCCATGAGAACTATTAAACGGAAGTCCAAATCTTGGTTTAATCGCATCTGCAGTAAAGTCATTCTTATAAAGGAGGAGGCTTTTAAACTGTATTAAAGAAATAGGTCGAAGGCTTTCAGGGCAAGGTATATATTGGTTCGGAACAGATGCAAGAGAGTTATTAAGAGGCAAAAATTCTTATTCAACATAAGTTTAAACGCTTAAGAATGCCTAAGAATAGCAAATCCTTTTGGATAATTGCAAAAAGTTTAAAAAAGGACGTTAGCGGGTCTCCTTTTCCTCCGCTTTTTGATATTAACAACAGAATTGTATCAGATTCCAAAGAGAAAGCGAACTTGTTTAGCAAACAGTTCTGTTTCAACTCGACACTGCCTCAGTCAACTTTAGAGCCACCATTTGTCCCTGAAGTTTACTACTCCTTCGGTAAAATTTACTTTTGGAGGAGAGCAGTGATGAAAATCTTGAAGAATCTTGATACAAAAAAAATTAGCGGGTTCAGATAATATCATTACCATGGTTCTTAAAAATACCTATTCAGTATTTCAAAACCTCTATGCAACCTTTTTTATCCCTATCCCAATGGAAGGTTGAGCATGTTTTTTCCAATTCCAAAAAAAGGTAATAAAAGCGATCCCTTTAAATACAGTTCTATTGCTATAACCTCGGTTCTTTCCAATGTAATGGAGAAAATAGTAAACCAGAAGCTTTTTAAATATATGGATCGTAGAGATTTTCTTCATGATCGACAATACGGGTTCAGAGCCCGCCGTTCAATCGGTGATCCCGTAACTTACCTTTGCGAAAAGTTGAATATCAGCCGTCATCATTCTTGTTAGTTTGATGTAGTGGCTCTGGATATTTCTAAAGCTTTTGACCGAGTCTGTCATGACGCTTTATTAGCAAAGTGCAAAGCTAATTAGAATTAGATAGAATCTTTTTAAAATGGATTTGAGATTTCCTTTCGAATTTTCGAATCGCATAATTCGAGTACTTGTCGATGGTTATCCATCTGACAATTTTGTAATTAATGCTGGTGTCCCTCAAGGATCGATTTTGTCTCCCACTCTTTTCTTAATATATATCAGTGATCTACTTTCAATTACCTTCAATCCAGTCCTTAGTTTCGCAGATGACAGCATGCTTGTTGCTTCATATACATTTTTTTAGCCGCTGTGGTATTAATCACCAGATTAATAGACCAGCAACAAATTTCACTATCAGTGAGCTAAATAATGATTTAGCAAAAATCCAAAAATGGGGTGTACACCAAAAAACACAATGTTATTTAATCTCGCGGAAAATAGCTACTACTACACCCAACGTTACATTTCAGGGTGAAGCTTTGCAGCAATCGACAGATTTAAACATTCTGTGCGTCGAGTTAAATCAAAAATTGACTTGGTCAAACATATTTTGGTATAACTAAAGATGCTGCTAAATGTCTGGGTTTCTTGAACCGCTGTAAAGCTTGCTTTATGTCTTCCGATCTTCTTAAAATCTATAAAATGTACATCACGGCAAAAATGGAGGATAAAGCACTCATTTGAGCTGGAGCTCCCTAAACAACTTTGGGTTACCTCGATAAAGTGCAAAACAGAGCTATTCGCCTTATTGGAAACTTCAGTGTAACCTCAACGCTCACTCCACTATGCCATCGCCGTACTGTCGCGTTATTGACCCTTTATTATAGGTACCTTGTAGCGGTGAACATCTGTTCCAAAGAAATAAAACAATAAATCTGTTTCTAACCTTTGAAGTGACAATACTTCTTTATAATTAGTTAAAAACTTTTTTTTTTTTTTTATTATTTAAATTTTTTAAAATTATTAAAATTACTGAAATTAAATTAAACTAGTGAATTTCTTAATTAATTTGTTTTTAATTTTTTTTCTTTTTTTTTATGACCAAAAATTATTTAAAAGTGTAGTGTAAATTGAACTTAATTTTAAATTATATGGCTGCACTCCAATGACTGCAAGATAAGTATTCTTAATTAATTATTTATCAACAACTTACAAATTGTATTTATATATTTTTTTTTAAGCATATTAATTTATCTACACATTAACCCTTTTGTTTTTTTTTTATTTTTGATTTATTCGTTTTTTTCGAACTATATTAAATTTAAATAATTTTTTAATTTGTTTTTTGATTTAAATTATAATTTATAATTAAACGCGCTCGATTGGTTTTGTTTACATTAATTTACTTTTCTTTTTTATTTATTTCATTTTAATATCAGCTTGTTTTAAACAAAACAATTATATATCCATCTCTCTCCTACACGTTTGATGGATGCTGGTGTTCTTCTTTGACTCTCAATTCGCTCAATTTTTTTTTTAAATATTAAACTCGAGAAAAGAAAAAACAAAATTTAAATTTTACTATTTAAAAATGGTTGGGCTCGGATACAGTATTTAAACAATACCATACAGTATTTAAAAAATCATTTTTCATTCGCCTTGCGCCCATCATTTGATAGGCCTTTTCACTAGTTGTATAATAATTTACAAGTAGTTTCTTTGCAAAATATGTTATCGGTAAAAAACAAAGAAGATATAATCCAAATTTCATAATCCCCACTTATCCTTACCACATCCCTATCCCCAAAAGAAAACTGTACATTTGTATTAAAGGGTCCATCCTAAAGTTTTGTTTTAAAAGGGAGTTGTTTTGGTTGGTTAAAGTTCAACACTACTCCGAGGAAGCATGTGCAGTTTCTCTTGATGACTTTCGCGTTTTCCACCAACTCTCATGAAAAAAAAAAATATATAAAAAACCTCGTCCAATTTTTCACTATTCCCGAAGAAGCAAAACCATTTTATGAAGCCGATTTCACAGCCAATAAATAAGTAGAATGTGATATTGCAAAGAATTTATGATGAAAATAAAAGTGAAGTTTTATAATCAATATTATTATTTACTCATGAAATTTTGTAATAAAATTTAATTTAACACATCATTAGATAATTAATTATTTTGTATTTTATTTTTGTCTTTGGTTTAATCAAATAAAAATTGAATTTATCGAGTTTCACTCTAATTACCTGAAATTAAAACTTATTTTTTATTTATTTAGAATGTATATTGTTAAATGTTCTTAAGTTTATACCTAGGTGAGGAAATGCCTAATTTAGAGAATGTATTTAATTTTTAAATATTTAATTAGTTTTCTTACTATTTAAAACGTTCTCCTGAAAAATTCTAAATTTTCAATAATCGAGTTTTGAAAAAATGCTCCTCAATTGTATATTGATTAATGCTGATTAATCATTATTACTTTAATATATTATTACATAATTAGTTTTAATTAAAAATTTGACTTTCTAACGGAAAAGTTTTGTTTGAAGCTTTTGGTAAAATATGATCCTCAGGTATTTTAATTTAGTGATATGTTAAAATTGTCAAACTTGTGTGGTATTATGAGGTTGTTTATATTATGTGCTTTGGAATGCATGCGTTAACTCCTCCCCTTATTAAGTCTTGAACGTCCTCAATTTGATAATCTGCTTTAATAATATTATTTACTTGTTCTGGTGTAAAATTGTATTGCGTTTTACGTTTCCAAATGATTTTACTGAAGATAATAAAAAATTAAAATTATTAAAAGGGGATAACCCATCTGTGAGTGTTTTGGTTGGTTAATTTCTTTCGGATAGTGCTAATACGGTTTGTGTTATCTATGTTGGTATCGCGTAAGTAGCGTAATGACTGCTTTAATTTTTGATTGACGTGTGCTAACGTTAGTAGTTTGGGCGGATGTATTTCTAAGTATATATTTGCGTTGTGCAGTCGGTTATTTTCATAAGTTGTTTCGTTAATTAGTATTGATTAATCAAACGTCAGTAAGAATGCTCTTGTATTGTTAGTTGTTGTTGATCGAATAGTTTTGTATTAAAAACAGCCTTCAAGATTATAAACCGTTTCCAATTGACTGTATCTTTGGTATATAATGTGTGATTTTTGTTGGATATTTGGCTTTGTTGTAGTTTAGGATTTGAGTAACACATTTTGAAGGAGTTGGTTTAAATATGTTAAATGAACTTAAATTCGACCATTACTTAGTGGTTGGTAGTGGTTTTAGCATTTTGCAGCGTTGTTTGTCTCCAGTGCCAAAATTTTGTTGTTTTGAAATAATGAATTAAATTTAATTAGAATTAAATTAGAATCTTGTCAGACTTTTATTTTAGCAATGGTAAACAAATTGTTAATAGATACTTATGGGAAAATTGCCAAGATTGATTATATTTTTTATTTCAATTTCATCCAAAAGAAGAAGTTTTACTGTATTATTTCTTGCCAATATTATTGATAAAGAAATGCTATATTTAGGTGATTTATAATGCGGTTATTTTTATTTATTAAAAATTGTAACACTAATTCTTGCTTTGTTTCTGAATTTCCATGTTTTATAGGCTATTAATCTGTTCAAAGTTTATAGTCTTCATTATCAGGTGTTCTAGCTGTAGTGTAGTAGTTGATAATTCATTGTTGTTATGAATACCATGCATCACTGTTGTTATGAATAGCATATCATGGAATGTATATAAAAATGTAAATGTAAATTGTAATATAAAAAGATAACTAAAGAGGTAGTAGTCATACAACCTAGAGACTGAAAAGTAGTCTTTTGATTAATAATAAAACACATGCAACATGGCGCAGTTGGAACGTATATAGTAGTTTCTCTTATATTTTAATTTGCAAAAAAAAAAAAGTTAAGTTAAATGCCAATAAGAAGAAAAATTCAAAATCAAAAATTATAAGTATCAAAAAACAGCCAAAAAACGTCGTTGAAGAAGAAATGATGGCGTCCACTTTAATAAAGCCGCTCAACAATTTAAGTTTTGAAAAGAACATTGTAGAGAACTGGAGACAATTTCAACAAAGCTTCATTATATTTGAAAAAGCACCGGGTTTTTGTAAAAAAAACCTAGTGAAATTAAAATAGCTGTATTTTTAAATGCTATTTGAAAAGAAGTAGTGTAGAAATTTTTAATACCTTCAATCTAACTGTAGTACAAATAGGAAATTATAAAAAAATAATTAAAGCATTTGAGGAGTTTTGCTTTCCAAAAAAAGGTGTGGTGTATAAAAGATTCAAATTTTCTTAAGAAATCAAAAAAATGGTGAACCATTCGACAATTTTTTATTAGATATACAGAAAATGACAAGAACATATGATTTAAGTGATCAAGAATCTTCACTAATAAGATACCGTATTGTTCTTGATGTTACCAACAAAAACTTCAAGAAATACTGTTAGCAGAAAATGATTTTTTTTTTTTTTCTAAGGGAAGTTGGAATCTTCCAAAGACACCAAGAATTTCCCCCTTGGTAGTGTCAGATTCTTACTGACTAAACCCACCTCCCCCTTTTGCCAATACAATCAGATGAAACCCTTACCTGCGGACGCAGCATATTGGCTAGGGAGTGGGCATAAAAGGAAATGAGTACGGAAACATTGAATTGGGAGTGGGACTGTAAGGAAACAATGAATTCGCCTATTATTATTACTATTTTGCTAACAGTGACTATAGCCGTTACAACAGTTACAACATGTATATAACACCTTACTACATGAGGTAATTAAAGGTAATTACACTGTCACTGTAGCGGCTGTTATTATTGGTATTAGTATTTTTATTAATATTATTATTATTTTACTACAGAGTTAGGGCCATCAGTGGATTACAACGTGCAGCAGTATATAACTTCTTACTTGCATGATATAACCAAAGATAACTCCACTGTAGCAGCTATTATTATTATTATTATTACTATTATTATTAATATTGTTATTATTACTATTACTATTCTTATTATTATTGTTATTATTACTATTATTATTATTACTATTATTATTACTATTATTATTATTATTACTATTATTATTATTACTATTATTATTATTACTATTACTATTATTATTATTACTATTATTATTAATATTATTATTGTTATTATTATTATTACTACTATTAATTATACGATATACATTATTACTATATAAAAGTATTACATATTTTTTATTTATATGACCTAACCGGGGTTTTAACCCGAGACCCTTCGATTGAAAAGTTGGCGACTTAACCACTGCGCCATGAGTTAGATTAGCTGTAAAAGGGCCATTGAAAGGTGCACAGCAAGTGAACTATCTCAAGATCATACCAAATCAGTTCAATAGTTTTCTATCTGTTCAGCATTATATCAGGAACAAAATTATCTATAATTTTAAAAATTCCAATAAAAATACAACTAAAATAAATAATACATATTATCATAAAAATTTTAATGAAAATGTAAAGTTTGCAAACAAAAACAAAAATAATTTTAATGAAAAATCCAATATAGATATATATTATATTAAATCATGTAATCGTTGTTGTAAACATCACAAAAAGAAAGAATTCCCGGCATTCAGAAAAATTGTGGTAAATGTAACAAATTAAATCATTTTGCTTCTGTTTGTAAAACTCAAAATATTAATGTAATATCTATTAATAAAATTATTGATAATGATGAAATTTTTTGTGATTTTATTGAAGAACATATTTTTAATTTTAATTGTCGTAATGATTTTAAATATAATAATAATATTGGTATGAAAAAATACAATTAAATAATAAATTTATTGAGCTTAAGTTCGATACTTGTTGTTCGTGTAATATTATACCGTATGAATTATTAAAAAGAATTGATAAAAATGTTGGTGTTACCAATTCTCCAACTATATTAAAAGCTTATGTGTCAAAAAATTATACCAAAGGGTGAATGTTTTTTAAAATGTATTTACAAAGGTAAGGAAAATATTGAAAAATTTACAATAATAAATGAAAATTTATTGCTGTAATCTTTTATTGGGATCAGAAACAATAAAAAATTTTAATATTTAAAAAAAACGGTAATAGCTAGCGAGTATTGAAAAAATTAACAATGATAATTTGAAAGAAAAATTTATTCAACAAAGTAAAGAAATTGTTACGGGTGTAAACTTGCTAAGCCATATCATATTGAACTAGGAAAAAATGCAGTTCCAGTAGTTAAGCCTCCAAAGAGAGTACCTTTAAAAGTTAAAGAAAAATTTGATGAGGCTCTTCATTTATTAATTCAAAAACAGGTAACATCATAGGTTAATGAAGCTTGTGATTGAGTTCATAATTTAGTCATAGTAAAAAAACTTGATGGCAAAAATTTTTTAACACCAGTCTTTAGTTCTAGCAAAAATCTATTTTGAACTAAATAATAAGTAAAATAAAAAATTATTAGAAATAAGTAAATAAAATAAAATAAATATAAATGAACTTAAAAATTATTAGAAATAAGTAAATAAAATAAATAACAAAAAAAAAGAAAAAATAAATGAAATTAAAAATTATTAAAAATAAGTAAATAAAATAAATAAAAATAAATGAAATTAAAAATTATTAGAAATAAGTAAATAAAATAAATAACAATTCAATGAAATAAAAAATTATTTGTTATGAATACCATACATCATTTTTGTTATGAGTACCATACATCATTGTTCTTATGAATACCATACCATGAAATGTATATAAAAATGTAATTGTAAATTTATTTATTTATTTATTAATATTAATAAAAAGTATAAATACTTATTCATTAATTTTTTCTGCCGGTTGCTATAAAGAGCATTTGGGCCAACTTAAAAACTTAATCTTTATATAAACTTCACTTATATATTTTCATCTATTTATTTATTTATCTATCTATTTGTATTTGTCTTTCTATATTTTTTTCTTTGTTTTTCAATTTTATAATTGTCTCCATATGTCATGGTGCAGTAGCAGTTTTTTTGTTTTGTTGATGCTGGTTTTATGGTTCTCTGTTATTGTTTCTTTTATGTGCGTAGGTTAATTTAGTGCGTAGGACATTCAAAAATTATGGGGTTTATTGTGGTAATGTTGTTACAGAAACAACAATGTTGTTACAGAAACAACTTTCTCCGGTAAATATATGTACACCATATGTACAAATGTACAAATATATGTACAAATATATATAAATATATGTGTGTGTGTAGGGTACACCCCATTTTAATCCTTGATAACTTTATTCCGGTTTGTCTGCTTCCTTTGTCTATAATCCCTATTTTTGTTAATTTTATATTAGGGATTATCTGCTTTCTAAAGAAGGTTGAGCAGTCTTTTTCTTGATGTCTGATACTTTCAATGTGTTCTGTAATTTGTTTTTAATCATTGTGTATGTCCTAGGAATTAGTTTTGTTATTGGCCGTAATAATG
Organism: Poecilobothrus nobilitatus; assembly: GCA_947095535.1. Taxonomy (NCBI): domain Eukaryota; kingdom Metazoa; phylum Arthropoda; class Insecta; order Diptera; family Dolichopodidae; genus Poecilobothrus; species Poecilobothrus nobilitatus. The sequence goes on from OX352772.1 coordinate 227,270,893, forward strand.
ATTTTTTTGTCTGGTTATCTGCCATTTTGTTTCCCCTTATCCCTACATATCTTGGTATCCAGACAGTCTACTAAAATACTTAAAGACGAGTTGATGAATGAATGTAAAGGTTCCTCGACCAAAACAGTTTATGCGTCAAAAACTAACTCGTTGTGTTTTACCGATTTCGCTAAAAGCCATGATAATTTTAATCAAACGCTTTCCAGTTTCCTGTCTGGTCGTGAAAAACGAAAAACGAAGATTTTACAGATCATTTTGATGACTTAAAAAGTGAACTTCTATCAGCAAAATCAAATGAGCTGGGTGGCATTCGTGATGGCATTAAGAATCCTAAAGATGATTTAACCCGCATTAAATTATCCCTTCATACTATGGAAATAAAGGAACAATTACCAAATTACAATAAGAAGGAAATTCTGTGCGAGTTAAGTAACAATAAATCTTTATATATGGCATTATCAAGCAGTACTACAGACACATCGGTTTCTGTTCCAGAGAAAGAACTCATTGTAACTAAGAAAGGAGATTTACCGCCTATTTCAACAAGGGAAATAAAATCCGGCTCTACTAATTTTCATACTATAAAGGTAAGCTCGAAACCAAGAAAAAAAATAAAAAAAGCAGATTTCTTACTTCCTACCTTGACAAGGCATACAAAGTCCAGCTCTACTAGTGACAGTCGTCTACCAGCGAGATCAGATACAAAAAGTATTAGTAAATTGTTAATTGATAAATATAATTATATTAATGTACATACTCAGATATTATCAAACATACAATACAATACCACTGATTCTATTTTATCTAATAACAATTTTACTCTACGTAAATTACCTCGTTACGAAAAGCACTGTTTACCTCCCACATTTAATAAATTCAATAATTTCTCAAGTCAACTTCTAACATTACCAATTAATATTGATGATATTGACAATATCGATAATAATTGCATTAATGTTGTTAATAGTATTAGTAATAAAAATAGTAGCAATAATAATGATAACATTAATAATAATAATAATAATAAAAATAATAATAATAATAAAAATAATAATAATAATAATAAAAATAATAATAATAATAATAATAATAATAATAATGATAATAATAATAATAATTGATTGGTAGACCGTCGGTTTGATAGCAACGTTTAAGAAAACTTTATTTAATTATTGCTAGTTAAAAATTTAGTTATTTAATTTCTAACTAATTAATTCATTTGATTGTTTTTTTTTCTTTTTGTCTACTTTTTATTTTTATTTTGTTTTTAATTTTAATTACTCTGTTAAAATTTTAATTCGAAATTGGAGGTAAAAGTGCAAAATAAATATTAAACACGTTTTTAACTTTTGCTGCATTTCAATGGCAGCATTAGGATAAGTAATTTTTCTTTTTATTTTTTTAATGTTGTTGTTTTTTATTGTTATTGTGTATTGTTGTTAATTTTTTTTTTTTTGTTTTTTTCTTTATAATATTTCCTAGTTGTAAACCAAGCAAAAACAATATCCTTCTCATTCCATCCTGTTCATGGATGTTAATGTTCTAATTTTTTCTCTTCTCAATAATTGATGCCACCATAACTTAAACCGCAATTTTGATTTGTAATTTCTGGTGGTATTTACTTATTTTACCTTACTTTTACTTTGTCATAAAAGATATTGAAAGATTATGGAAATTGAAAATTTCTCAAAACAGATCAGCGAAATGTTGGATTCATCTCCAGAAACTGAAATTGTTCTGGCGGGTGATTTCAATATTCATAATAGAGACTTCACTTTTCTAGCAACATTTCTCTGAGTCAAAACTCAATTGGGAAACAAGTTGAACTATTCTCATATCTGTTCCATTTTTCTCAACTTGTCCAAAATCTCACTGAGATCCCAGATCGGGCTGATCAAGAAAGCCACCTCTTGGATCTGTTCCTGACCATACACCCTAAAAAATATGTGATTTCAGCTAGTTGCCCTCTGGTTTGCTCCGACCATTGTTTGGTTAAAACAAGTATCTGGGAAGGCCTAATTACCAGTCAAAAGACTGCTCCTAGAAAATTAATATGGCACTATAGCCATGCGAACTGCGATGGTATCAACAACTTTTTCAGATCCTTTGATTGGTCATTGTGTTTCCACGATAAGAGTGTCGACTTTGCGGCAAATGCGATTTGTGAAACAATTTTACTTGGAATGAGGTTATTTATTCCTCACTCCATGAGAACTATTAAACGGAAGTCCAAATCTTGGTTTAATCGCATCTGCAGTAAAGTCATTCCTATAAAGGAGGAGGCTTTTAAACTGTATTAAAGAAATAGGTCGAAGGCTTTCAGGGCAAGGTATATATTGGTTCGGAACAGATGCAAGAGAGTTATTAAGAGGCAAAAATTCTTATTCAACATAAGTTTAAACGCTTAAGAATGCCTAAGAATAGCAAATCCTTTTGGATAATTGCAAAAAGTTTAAAAAAGGACGTTAGCGGGTCTTCTTTTCCTCCGCTTTTTGATATTAACAACAGAATTGTATCAGATTCCAAAGAGAAAGCGAACTTGTTTAGCAAACAGTTCTGTTTCAACTCGACACTGCCTCAGTCAACTTTAGAGCCACCATTTGTCCCTGAAGTTTACTACTCCTTCGGTAAAATTTACTTTTGGAGGAGAGCAGTGATGAAAATCTTGAAGAATCTTGATACAAAAAAAATTAGCGGGTTCAGATGATATCACTACCATGGTTCTTAAACATACCTATTCAGGTATTACCTAAATACCTTAAAAATACCTATTTTTTATCCCTATCCCAATGGAAGGTTGAGCATGTTCTCCCAATTCCAAAAAAAGGTAATAAAAGCGATCCCTTTAAATACAGTTCTATTGCTATAACCTCGGTTCTTTCCAATGTAATGCAGAAAATAGTAAACCAGAAGCTTTTTAAATATATGGATCGTAGAGATTTTCTTCATGATCGACAATACGGGTTCAGAGCCCGCCGTTCAATCGGTGATCCCGTGACTTACCTTTGCGAAAAGTTGAATATCAGCCGTCATCATTCTTGTTAGTTTGATGTAGTGGCTCTGGATATTTCTAAAGCTTTCGACCGAGTCTGTCATGACGCTTTATTAGCAAAGTGCAAAGCTAATTAGAATTAGATAGAATCTTTTTAAAATGGATTTGAGATTTCCTTTCGAATTTTCGAATCGCATAATTCGAGTACTTGTCGATGGTTATCCATCTGACAATTTTATAATTAATGCTGGTAACCCTCAAGGATCGATTTTGTCTCCCACTCTTTTCTTAATATATATCAGTGATCTACTTTCAATTACCTTCAATCCAGTCCTTAGTTTCGCAGATGACAGCATGCTTGTTGCTTCATATACATTTTTTTAGCCGCTGTGGTATTAATCACCAGATTAATAGACCAGCAACAAATTTCACTATCAGTGAGCTAAATAATGATTTAGCAAAAACCCAAAAATGGGGTGTACACCAAAAAACACAATGTTATTTAATCTCGCGGAAAATAGCTACTACTACACCCAACGTTACATTTCAGGGTGAAGCTTTGCAGGAATCGACAGATTTAAACATTCTGCGCGTCGAGTTAAATCAAAAATTGACTTGGTCAAACATATTTTGGTATAACTAAAGATGCTGCTAAATGTCTGGGTTTCTTGTACCGCTGTAAAGCTTGCTTTATGTCTTCCGATCTTCTTAAAATCTATAAAATGTACATCACGGCAAAAATGGAGGATAAAGCACTCATTTGGGCTGGAGCTCCCTAAACAACTTTGGGTTACCTCGATAAAGTGCAAAACAGAGCTATTCGCCTTATTGGAAACTTCAGTGTAACCTCAACGCTCACTCCACTATGCCATCGCCGTACTGTCGCGTTATTGACCCTTTATTATAGGTACCTTGTAGCGGTGAACATCTGTTCCAAAGAAATAAAACAATAAATCTGTTTGTAACCTTTGAAGTGACAATACTTCTTTATAATTAGTTAAAAACTTTTTTTTTTTTTTTTATTATTTAAATTTTTTAAAATTATTAAAATTACTGAAATTAAATTAAACTAGTGAACTTCTTAATTAATTTTTTTTTAATTTTTTTTCTTTTTTTCTATGACCAAAAATTATTTAAAAGTGTAGTGTAAATTGAACTTAATTTTAAATTATATGGCTGCACTCCAATGACTGCAAGATAAGTATTCTTAATTAATTATTTATCAACAACTTACAAATTGTATTTATATATTTTTTTTTAAGCATATTAATTTATCTACACATTAACCCTTTTGTTTTTTTTTTATTTTTGATTTATTCGTTTTTTTCGAACTATATTAAATTTAAATAATTTTTTAATTGTTTTTTGATTTAAATTATAATTTATAATTAAACGCGCTCAATTGGTTTTGTTTACATTAATTTACTTTTCTTTTTTATTTATTTCATTTTAATATCAGCTTGTTGTAAACAAAACAATTATATATCCATCTCTCTCCTACACGTTTGATGGATGCTGGTGTTCTTCTTTGACTCTCAATTCGCTCAATTTTTTTTTAAATATCACCATAGTAATTACCGTAACTTAATTGATTAATTTCTGGTGGTAAGTTTTGCTTTTGGTGAGTCTTTGGTTGTACCTGCGTTCAATAAGGTCACTTAAAAGTGTATGTTAAAAACTGTTGAACGTTGTTATAAACCATTTGCTCACTCAAGGCAAAATATTGGAAAGTATTAATGTTGATATAAAGTATTGATATTGGCATTGATAGAAATTTATTTTAAGTGTTGTCAAGTTCGGGTTATTTAAATCGTGAACTTTTACTTTTGATTTTAATTTTGAATAAATTTAATTTTTACTTTAATGTTAATTTACATACTAATTATTAATTTATCAGTCGGATATTGATCTTTGTTAATTTTGAAATTGATTTTAAGTCTAATTTTAACTTTAATTACAATTTCAACTCTGATTTCTTTTAATTTCTTTAACAATGATAACTTTAATGTTACCGGCTACTCACTTATTTCACACTTCGTACCCAAAAGAGGTATCGCTGTCTATATAAAAAATGACATCGCTTTCAACACACTTCCAAAATATAAATGTTCTAGCCCAAGCTTTCATTATATTTGGGTCAAAATTCTCGTTGAAAAGCATGTCATACATTTCTGTTTTCTATACAGATCACCCAACTCAAATGAATAAGAAACTGCTATGGAAATTGAAAATCTATCGAACCTGATCAATGAAATTTTGGGCGCATTTCCAGAAAGTGAAATTGTTCTGGTGGGATATTTCAACATTCATAACAGCGACTGGCTTCATTTTTCTAGCAACATCTCCCCGAGTCAAAACTTAATTGGGAAACAAGTTGAACTATTCTCCACGCTGTTCCACCTTTCCCAACTTGTCCAAAATCCCACTAGGATCCCGGACCGTGCTGATCATGAAGGTCACCTCTTGGATCTATTTCTCACCACACACAAGTTTCCGGGTAAGCCCAATCTCCAACTAGAGGTTCCCTCCCAAAACACTAGTTTGGCGTTACAGCCATGCTGACTGGAAAGGCCTTAACAACTTTTTTAGAGCCTTTGATTGGTCATTCTGCTTCCGCAACAGAAATGTTAATTTTGCTGCAAATGCGATTAGTGAAACTATTTTACTTGGAATGAGGTTATTCATCCCTCATTTCATGAAATCTGTTAAAAGAAGTCCCAAATCTTGGTTTAATCGTATTTGCAAAGAAGCCATTTCTAGAAAAGAGAAGGCTTTTAAACTGTACCAAAACAATAGGTCGGAGGGGCACAGGGCCAACTATATAGTGGCGAGAAACAGGTGCAAGAGAGTTATCAATAAGCAAAAATTCTTGTTCAACCAAAGGTTGAAACGTAAAATCATCCACATGCCAAAGAATGGCAAATCTTTTTGGTCATTTGCCAAAAATCTAAAAGAAGACGTTAGGGGGTCTTCCTTTCCACCACTTATTGATAATAATAACTGAACCGTATCAGATTCCAAAGAGAAAGCGAACTTTTTTGGCAAGCAGTTCGCTTTTAATTCGACACTGTCACAGTCAGCTCAGATGCCACTTTCTGTTCCAGGAGCTGGCTGCTTCTTCGGTAAAATTTACTTTAGGCCGCGGGCGGTGATGAAAATCTTAAAAAATCTTGATACAAGCAAGTCAGCCGGTCCAGATGGTATAACCACCATGGCGCTTAAAAATACCTACTCCACTATTTCAAAACCTCTGCGCAACCTTTTCTACCTCTCCTTCACTTCGGGTATTCATCCTACCCAATGGAAGGTTACACATGTTTTCCCAATTCCCAAAAAAGGTTATGAAAGCGATCCCTCCAACTACTGCTCTATTTCTATAACTTCGGTCCTCTCCAAGGTAATGGAGAAAATAGTGAACCAAAAGCTTCTGAAATACCTGGACCACAACGGTTTGCTTCATGATCGTCAATACGGTTTCTGAGCCCGTCGTTCTACCGGTGATGTCATGACTTACTTTTGTGAGAAGCTAAGCATCAACCTTCATCATTCTGGTGAGTCTGATGTTGTGCCTCTTGTTATTTCTAAGGCTTTCGATCGAGTTTGGCAAAATACAGAGCATTAGGTCTAGGTAGGGTCTTTCTAAAATGGAGATTTCGTTTCGAATCGCACGATTCGTTTACTGGTCGATGAATATTCATCTGACAAATTCAATATAAATGCTGGTGTCCCTCAGGGATCAGTTTTATCCCCAACTATCTTCTTAATATTTATCAATGACGTACTCTCATTAACTTCCAATCCGATCCATAGTTTCACAGACTACAGCACCCTTGTAGCTTCCTATGAGTTTCATAGCCACTGTAACATTAATCACCAGATTAATACAAGAGCAAAAAATTTCACTATTAGTGAGCTAAATAACGATATAGCAAAAATTCAAAAATGGGGTGAAGTCAACAGAGTTGAGTTCAATACCAAAAAAACACAATACTGTCTGCTCTCGCGGAAAATTGCCACTACTGTTCATAACCTACTATTTTAGGGAGAAGTCTTGCAGCATTCAACAGATGTAAACATGCTGGGCATCGAGTTAAACCAGAAATTGACTTGGTCAAATCACATTTTTGGTATAGCTAAGGATGCAGCTAAATGTTTGGGTTTTTTGTATCTCTGCAAAACTTACTTTTCCGCATCTGATCTTCTCAATAACTATAAAACGTATATTAGGCCGAAAATGGAGTATAATGCACACATTTGGGCTGCAGCGCCTTAAAGAACACTGGGTTATTTAGATAAAATGCAAAACAGAGCTATTCGTTTGATCAATGACCCCAGTGTAACTTTAATACTCGCTCCACTCAGCCATCGTCGCACAGTTGGGTCACTGACCTTGTTTTATAGGTACCTCGTAGCGATTAACCCTTGTTCCAAAGAAATTAAACAATTAATGCCTTCACTGAAAGTTTTCCAACGAGAAACAAGGAGGGCAACAGATGTTGAGTTATCAAGAAGGCGAAATACAGCCTATGGAAATTCGTTTGTCATGCGCACGTCCCGTTTGTGGAACCATATACCATCGCACGTGTTCCCTAAAATTGGTAATTCATATGTGTACGATTTACTTAAGTTTAAGAAGAACATTAACATCTTTCTTCAAAATGTCCCTCCAAATTTTCCTACCTATGCACTATAATCCAAATTTCCCAATTCCAATTTCTCCAATTATCCTACCCACATCCCTATCTCGAAAACCAAACTATACATTTGTATTAAAGTTTTCATCCTAAAATTTGCTTTTAAAAGTGGTGTGGTTTTGGTTGGTTAAAGTCCAACACTACCCTAAGGAAGCACGTGCAGTTCCTCTTGGTGACTTTCGAGATTTCCACTAACCCTCGTAAAAAAAAAAAAAAAAAATTAATGCCTCCACTCAAAGTTTTCCAACGTGAAATGAGCAGTGCAACAGATGCCCACCCATACATTGTCGAACGGTCAAGATGGCTTTTGAAAATTCGTTTGTTTCTTGCTCGTCGGGTTTATGAAATCGAATGCCTGCATATGTGTTCCCAGAAATTGGGAATTAATTTGTGTACGATATAAAGAAATTCAGAAATTCAGATTCTTCTTCAAAATAGCTATCCAAATTTTTCCCTACATCCTCTATAATTCGAGTTATCCTGAATCCAATTTCCCAAGAAATCCTTCCTTCATCCCTTCCGCCTCAGCCTCTTAGTTCTTGGTGCGAAGCGTGTTTTGCACGAACTCCGTCAGCAGACGCCAGTTTTCTTTTGCTTCAAGAATGTACTCTACTATATTGTCTGGTGACAACCGTCCGAGTATCTGTTCAACTGCAGTTCTGCCATTCGTCCACCGACCGCAGTGGAAGATCACGTGTTCTGCATCATCTCCGCCTCTCCCACAATAGAAACATTAAGATGTCGCGACTGGTGTAATCTTATGAAGGTGCGACTGAAAGCATCCGCGTCCGCTTAGGAAGTGCGTGAGCTAGTAGATTACCTCCCCATGCTTACGAGTAACCGACTTCTTTATGTGCGGCAGAAACTGAGCGGTCCATCGTCCCTTAGGCTCGACGTTCTAGAGCTCTTGCGATTTGTTCATGATGCGGCTTCTGTCCGCCGTGGCCGCCGTCTCTCGCTCGATTTCCTTCTCTTGTAGATATTATTCCTTTCCAATGGGTATAACTCCATAAATTACGAGCACCGCGATTTCACAGACTGTTCGGTAGAAAAAAGCAACTCGCAGCGAAGCGCGTCGGTGGACTGAAGCTAGTCCTTTCCTGTACCACTCAAACCGCATTTGATCTTTCCACCATATAACAGCGCCGACTGCATAGTATTCATTAGGAGTCGTCGCTTACTTGAGATAGGCCCATGAGTATTAGTGCTGCTCAGATTCGCGACCATGGCCTTCGTCTTGTCCACCATATGCCACAAGTGCTTTCCGAAGATGAGTTTTTGGTCGATCATCCCCCCCAGGTATTTAGCAGTAGATTTCGACTCTACGCGCTCCTCTCCTACCATAAACGGTAGGATGGTGTCGATCCTCTTCTTGGTTAGAATAACAATTTCTGTTTTGGTGAGCGTCAGAGATAGTCCTCGATCAGACATCCATGTACTTATTCTCCGCATCGCTATATTTAATTTTAGGTGCGGCAATTCGGCTGTACGGAATATGTGCTGTCCATCAGCACTGCAGTCGCCCATCAGCACTGCAACATTTTCCGCATAGCCGTTAGAGCTCCCTCCTTCTGGCATTTCTAATCGTCATAGCTCATCGGAATAGCTCATCATTTGCCGTATTTCAAAGGTTAGGTCCTAGGATTGATCATTGAGCCGCCCCTGCCGTGACTGTTTTCGTGCGCTGGCCGTCCTCTGTTCCATACATGAAGTGTGTCTCTTGCAGGTAGTCCTGGATAACTCGCATGAGGTATTTGGGAACTCTAAACTCTTCTAATGCCTCCAGCATATCCACCCACCTTGCAGAATTGAACGCGTTCTTCACATTAAGATTAACAAGGAGGACTAAGCGCCGGGAGTAATGGTTACCTTCTTCAGCTTTCTCACGATTTGTATTACCTCAGCTTTCTCACGGTTTGTATTATCTCTTGTATAGCTCCTGTAGTGGAGCGTCTTCGCCGGAGGCCATACGGTCGTTCGGTCAGATCACCAGCATACCTTATCGCCGAAAGTAGGCGCGGCTGCACTAACTTTCTAGGAACTTGTCTGCAGTGTCCAGCATGCACAGTGAACGATATGCCAATGGAGCCATTATGTCACCTTTGCTTTTGCTAATGAACGCAAGGTGGAAACTGCCCACCATTCACATAAGTTTTCGAATAGTATGTTCTGAACAAGAGATGGGCGACAAAACGTCCCCTGCTTGCCTCCATGTCCGAGATATATTTTCCTGAGTTGGTATTTGACATTCGACATTCAGAAGTTTGCGCATTGAAGTCTCCAGCGACTTTAATTTTGCCTGATATTTGAAGGATCTCATCCTCCATTGTATCTATTTTAATTTTGTTAATTAGTTCGTTTGTAGTAAGATAGCAACTGATATTTGTCACTGCTCCACTTTTAATCCAAATGAAGCCATCTCCACGTCCGTGAGCTTTCACCGTGATCCTTTCGGAATCCCGTACCCAGATCGCCGCAGTCCCAAGTTCATCGCAGTACTAGTACATAGATGATAAAATTGCTTATACTGCTCACCAATAATGAGCAGATCGGCTTTGTGCTCGTGAACTAATTGGTGTAGAAGAGAGTTCGCCGGCTTGCTTCGATTAAGATTCGCTTGCACGATCCGGATCAATTAGTGAGTAAGTTCTCCCTAAAGCGTTCGTTAACACCTCGCATCTCCTAGACCCAGAGATATGGTTCACTCTACCAGAATAGTGACCCTTCTCAACGCACAGAAAGCATCCTTCGGGGGATGTACACTCTTTCATCTGGCGGTCTGATCCGCCACACATAAAGCAGAGCCGACTTCACGGCCCTTGCATGTTCCAGAACGGTGACCATATCTAACGCACTTATAGCACATTTTTGAGGTGGCCCTCTGCCAGACTCTGCAGCTCACAAATACACTTTTGTGTGCTGGGTTTATTTAATTTGTTTGGTGCCCTTTGTGCCAATGGTCACTATTGCCATTTTTTGTGTCCTCCTGTAAAGGCCAGTTACCGAGACTGTGAAACTCGCGATTCAGTCGCCCAAAGCTTCTTTGATGGCGTTACTCACTCCCTCTTAGGTGGTGGGGTCTTCAAGATCTCAAATGTTCAACGTCTTCTTTGGTTCTAAGCTGCACACGCTCGCATTCTCCACCAATATATGTTTGAGGGACTCGCCGAATTCAGCTTTATCTCCTGTTCCGGTCCCTAAATGCACTAGAAATTCACCAACCCGAGTCTTACGAACCGCTGTTACCTCTGTCCCCGTGCTATCAGAGAGACTCTTCCAATTCTTTCTTCTTGTCCTTCTCCTGCTCCTTATGCTCTCTCTTTTTTCTGGTTTTCCGTATTTTCCTGAATAGTGGGATACTGGCTAACAGCTTCTACCTATCAGTTGCAGCCCGCATGCAACCAATTGTGGCATTTGCGTAGCATCTACTCCCTCCTTTCTACGTCGTTCTCGATTTGGGACGTGCTTCCCTGTTTTAGATAACTCACTACCATAGCCAGAAGCGGCGGATTGGGAATTACTTCTTCTGCAATCAGCACCTCCCGCGCATTACTCCGGCCATCCAGCGAGGCCCCTCACAAATCTGCGGCTGGTCTTTATTACCTTTCCATTTCTTTTGAAGGGCTCCACACTCACTCTATCATTACCACCACTCTTCTATTCATTTTTGTTATCCATTTGAATTTTTTTATGGGTATTTGCCTCTATTTAGGTACAGGGTTGCGTTCTCAGATCACAGCCGAGGCAAAAGTCAACATTCGCTTCCCGCTTTCCTGCACTCCATTGGGAAGTTCTCCCATTCAACCGTCCTTTCTCCACTTTAAGCAGACCACTGTATCACCAGTAATTTGTCGCCGAGGGTTTCGTAGACCTTCAAAAAGAGAGCTGTCCTGCACAAACTGTCGGTTGACCTATAATTATCAAAACGGGTGTTTTCCCTGGTTTTAGAGCTTGCTACTATATCTAGCACAGAGCCGTGTTGAATCCCGAATCTAGAAAGAATACGTTCATCTCAAACGTCCAGTTGAATTCTTTGCCCAGGTCGCTGCATCGTTATTGCAAGAAGAGGCATGAGCTCCCCCACTACCAAATACGGCTGGAGAGGCCGTTTTTGAGAGTGCACTGTTGGTTTAAGTGCACTAACACGGCAGTAACTGAATGAATTTTAGTGGACTCGTACCAAAAGTATACCTCACTGTGGACTTTTCAACATTCCCGCCCACCGGGGTAATAATTGATCTTAATTCATTAATGTTTTTAATAGTAATAGTTATAAAAATGTTAATAATGATAACATTAATAATAATAAAAACAAGTAAATGTAACAGTAAGTCGACGCAACTGTATAAATAACTACCCTTTGCCTAAAAAATTCAAATTAAATTAAAAATCCATAAGTTATTTTAGTTATGTATTTAATATAAGCTAAAAAAATAAATGCTTTTACAACCTTTGTACACAATTTCAGGTTTCTATCTTTATTAAATTCGAAGATATGGTTGTTAGGTATTAGAAAGTGTGTGAAGGCACCCGGACAACCACCTCAATTCATCTCAAATTTTAGAGACATCATCAGAACAGGGTAGAACAGTCTTATATCAAATTTCAAGTTTTTATATTTATTAATTTCGAAAACATGCTTGTTTGGTCTTGGGAGTTGTGAGGAAGATGCCCGAACAACTATTCCAATTCATCTAAAATTTTAGGCAAATCAGGGATTCAGCAAACAACACCCTCATATCAAATTTGCTGTTTTTATCTTTATTAATTTCGAAGATATGCTTGTTCGGTTTTGGGAGTTGTACGGGAGGTACCCGAACAACCATTCCAATTCATCTCAAATCTTAAGCAAATCAGAAATTCAGGAAGCAGCACACTCGTATCAAATTTGAAGTTTCTATCTCTATTAATTTTGAAGATAAACTTGTTCTGTTTTTGGGAGTTGTGTGGGAGGTACCCGAACAATAAATCAAAATCAAATAATTTTGGATAAATCAAATTTCCCATTTGCTATCCCCACATTAGTTTAGTCATTGTTAACCCACAGTATTAATTTCTTCAAGATAGCATCATTATTTTTTAAGTTATCGTGCGTACGGACGGACAAACGGACGGACATCGCTAAATCGACTCAGGAGGTGATCCAGATTCAGAATATACATACATGTCCATATCTAACTCGCTTCCTTTTCGTGGTTACAAACACCATACCAAAGTTAATATACCCTATACTTTAGGTGTAGGATATAAAAAATGGTAAACTCCTATGGTAATGGTAAACAACTAATGGTACTCCTATAGTTGTGTTATCGAGGGAAAAACAAATACGTACTTCTACATAATGAAGGGTGTCCAAAGTTCCATATGCCCACTTTGCAAATTATCATGAGTCTATTGGGGTGCCCATTAAAATGATGCAAGAATACTTAAAAATCTTTTTGTAGTTATTGTAATAGTAACTACTATAATCACTTACAGCGTTCGAGAGAAAGGTCTAATCAGTTTTTTCTTGCCAATAGTTAAAAATAACTTATTAACTGTGTCAACAATAAAGCATAATGATCTGACAAGTAATCTCTCATTATATTATCATAATGTAGGAGTATTACGCACTAAAACAACACAAGTTTTTCGTAAATTCAATTCGGAAATATTTATGCTTACTGAGACTTGGTTATCTCTTTCTATCAATTCTCTTGAATTATTTGACAATTCCTACTCAGTTGTTGATTCTTTGAATAATAAATTAAATGACCTTGATAAACTCATAATATGTGTTGATTTTAATCTGCCAAATATTAATTGGCAACTTCATGACGACGAATATTTTTACATTCCGACTAATTTAACCTCTAATGTTGAATCGACAGTTATAAATGGTTTGCTTGCTTGCGGACTTCAACAAGTTTCTTCTACTAAAAATCTATCAAATAAACAATTAGACCTTCTTTTTACTTCTGACTGCGTAAATGTAACTAATACATTGACGTCAACATCTCTTTCAAAAATTGATTGTCATCATTACCCTTTCAGTTTTCTATTTCATTATAATTGTTTAAATAAATCGTCATTAAATATCTCATATAAATTTAATTTTTCCAAAACCAAATTTTATATGCTTATTAATTGTTTTTTCTTTGTGGTCTCGGTTGCCTAGTCGGTACGAGCGTATAAATCACGCTATAAACCCCGAGAGAATTTTAGTTTGAGTCTCACACACGTCGCAAGCACATTTAAACCCAATGACATTTACAACCAAGCCTGGAAAGTATGTGTAATTTTCTGTTCACATTTATGTGGCAGAGAAATGCACTAAAAAAAAATTTTTTTTCTTTCAATTGACTTAAACTCTTTTCTAGACATAAATGATTTAAATAATGCGATTGATAAATCTCACGACTCAATTCTTATATCTAACTATATTTATGATTTCTTCGCCTATAGTTATTCTACTTCTTCTTTCTATGTTGCTGAATCTAATTTTAATCATTTGGAAGACTTTCCGAATTCACCTCTACAAAATATTAATTTTACACCAGGCGCGATATTTAACTGAAGTGGATGATAACTCTGCTCCTGTACCAAATAATCTCCCAGAAATTATTTTATGGCGTTGTGTCGATTCCCTATCTAATCTAATAGCACTTTTTTTTAAGCTTATTGTTTGCTCTTGCTTCTAAATATTGTTTGCTCTTGCTTCTAAGATGTTTTCCAATATATGGAAAGAATCATACATAAGGCCAGTTCATAAAAAAGACTCAAAAGTAAAATAATTACGGCCTATTGCTAAACTTTCTAGTTTGCCAAAATTGTTTGAACTTATAGTTTTTGATGCAAATTATGATTATTGTTCTGAATTTATGGTGAATCATCAACATGGATTTGTAAAAAAGAGGTCAACTGTAACTAACCTTACAGAAATAGCTTCAACTATTTTGAAAACAATGGAAGTTGGGCGCCAAACCGACATTGTCTACACTGTAAACCGTTTTATCTTCTGCCTCATAGTGTGATTCTCTATAAATTAAAAAAATATTGTTTTCCTTATTTCTTAAATAACTGGATTGAGTCATACTTAAACAGCTGTAGCTTTATTGTTCTCTTCAAAACAACAATTTCAGCATCTTTTGTTGCTAATTCTAGATTAGATTAATTCTAGATTAATAAATTACGTGACTAAGATTATTCTGAACAGTTCAATAAAAATTTACGCGGACGACATGAAAATCTTTAAAGAAGTGTGTATATATTATAAAATCTCTTTACACGACTTTAGTTTGTCCTTTTCTGGAGTATGCAAATGAGGTCTGGTCTCCACAACATACTAACTACAACATATTATCTGGTCTAACTACAACATATTATTAGAATTGAAGCAATGCAAAGAGATTTTCTAAAGTTTGCCTTAAAAAATCTAAATTGGGCTGATCCCCAATCCCCAATCCCCTTATATTGCCTCCATATGTTGATTGTCTCAAATTACTTGATATGAATACTTTAGAATGCATACGAACACTGGGTATTGTTTTTATTTCTCAAGTATTTCATAACTATGTAAATTCATACTACATTAACAACATATTAATTAACTCAATCAACACACGAACATTCTTTAGGTTCGGAAACACATTTTCGATTAGATACCATAGGACTAATTACGGCAAATACGAGCGGATGAATAGAATGTTGATGAATGTGAATCAATACAAAATTATAGTAAATATAAACATGAGTAAAGATGTGATAAAAAAATTACTATTCAAAATAATTCCGTAATTATTCATCACTATTTTGTTGTGTTTCGCTGTAAAAATTTTGTGAAATATAAATATATTTTTTTTTATTAAAGAAATTTTGCTTAAAGAAATAACTTTAATATTAATTTTATATTAAGTATAATTATTTAAATGTAAATGTAAACGTTTGAATTAACTAATAAATAAATAAATTATAAATGCTTTCTAGTGTCTCGCGAAGAGCTGCTATGTCTAATTCTATACCTTTTGCTGTTTTCATTGCTTTTTCGAAAAATGAGTTTTTTGGAGCTTGTTGTTCTTCTTTCAAAACTGCGTTAGTAAACTTATGTAAATGGGTCCAAAATTTAATAATTAAAATATATAACTTTGAAGTTATTGAAATTTACTAGGTGATGTGATTGTATGATCACATAAATCCTCCCCCTTTAGAATGAAGTGACGGCCAGAGGAAACCTTCGTTGACTTAGTTGTTACTATTGCTAATAGAATCTGTATATGAAATAGGCACTACTATTTTGGTTTTCCTTTAACTGTAAAGAAAATTATAGTGTTTAGTATTAAAGTGGTTATTATTGCTAGTTTTTAATTGTAGTGATTGAATTGCTTCGGTGTAGTTGTTTTGATATAACTTCATTTTTTGTAGTTGTATGTTTTCTATAACTGTGGTAGAGTTGATATTTAAAAATTATTCCATTAGGAATTTATGGATGGTATCCCAAAATAAATTCACGCTTTCTCGATATTATTATGTTAATTATTTCGACTGCACAATTTTGAAAATATATGAGTTGGGTATTGTTGATTCTGAAGTTGTTTACGCCGCAGTTAGACTTATTTAATATCTCCGGTACATTTATTAGGATGAATGAAATACGTAGGATGAAATTAGGTTCTGGTTGTAAAATATCTTGTACTGGTATGCAGGAACTGTTTTCTTGAGAAGATGATTCTCACAAATATATATGCCTTCGATCTTAGTACATTATTTGTCGAAATATTGAATTTTATATGAATTATGAATAACATAAGGTTTTGGAATTGTTAGTTTATTATTTTTTGTGAATAGTGGAATTATATGAAAAAGATTGTAACTATGGTTAGAAAATATAGGAATACGGATGTTAAATATAATATTTGAATCATTGAAATATGCTTGTAAGTTGTAACCCTTTTACCTGTTATTATATTGTTTTTTTGGTCATTTAAATAGTCTTGAATTATTTCCTGCTCTTGGTTTATATGATTTGTAATATTTTCGAAACATTCTCTCATTTGGTGGTTAATTATAGAAAATTTTTCATTTTAGTTCTCTTGGTCTGTTAATACAAGGTTAAGTTGTTCCGTTTATTTGTTGGGCGTTGGTGGTGTCCATGTTACCAGTTATGGTTTTTATAATAGTCCCAAGTCCGTTTATCAGTGCTCTTTTATAATATTCTGTTTTAATGCGTTAAGTCTATATCTTAGTTCAATAATCTTAAGTTTCGTAATTTTTGGCGAGTCTTGTAGTTTGTCGTAACTTTGGAAATTTTCAATGGATGCTTCTATTTCCCGTATCATTTTTTCATATTCGTCCAATTTCACTATGTGAAGTCGGTTCTGGTATGTTATTATTGATCGTGCGGTCTCAATTTTCATTGTCAGTGCCTGACGGTTCGTTATTCCCAGTTTTTGTCCTGTTATCACTCTGAAATTTACGTTTGCGTTTTAATATGATTTTATGAATTTTCCTATTGTCAAGAGTTATTATCGAAACTTTGTTATTGGTTTTGTCTTATGTTTTGTAAAACTACGGGTTGCAATTGTTTGGTTAATTTCTATATTTTCGAGGTGTTCGCGATTTTTATTTAATTCTTCTATGTTAAATTTTGATTTATTTTCTATTTTGTTTCGAATTTCGGGATAAAGGTTTGCAATGTATTCGTTCACTTTTTGGAGATAATCATGTTTAGAACTGCAGTTAATATTTTTTAAAAAGGAGTTAGTTCTACCATAAAATAGTTCGTATGGGGTGTGTTTTGTATGTATATCGTTTTTATAGGTAATTAGGCTTCCGTCCAAGATTTCTTCATGGCTTTGGTTCTTTTGTTTACTTAAAATTGTCCTGTAGATTTCGGTTAAGATTGAATGTAAACGTTCGACCGCGCTATTGTTGCTGTTTGTTGGAAGAAGGTTATATGGTGTATTATATTGAATTGGATGCAGAAGTCATGAAAGATTATAGAAGTAAATTCTGAACCTTGATCTGAAGCTATTTCTGAGAATCTATAATGCCACTTTTTTTTCCTGTAGCATCTAGTTTTTCGGTGCTATCCACACTGGAGAACTCCAAGGGTAGTAAGGCTGAATGTATAAATTTATTTTAATATAAAACATAAAATTAAACACAAGTTCTTAAAAAACAAATAATCTTTATTAGTAGTAATAGTAGCGCTTTGGCATGGGAAAATAATTATGCAAATTAGGTCAAAGTAATAGTAGCGCTTTGGCATGGGAAAATAATTATGCAAATTAGGTCAATGACCTTGGGCGTTTACTTTGTTGTTGAGAGCTTTTTTAAGGAATGTTGTAGTGTAAAAAAACAGGTAGCAAATTAGATGTCGTGATTGGCGTTTGCATAATTAGTTTCCGGAAAAGTGTTTGTAAATAATATAGAAGGTCAACTAGATAATGTGGAACAAGTAGATAGTGCAATGACCTAAACAGGTGTGTAGTATTTCTACCGGTTGCATGATTAGTTTCCGGAAAAAGCTTTTGTAAATAATACAAGTAAGTGCAATGATCTTGTTGTGATAGTATATAGTAACATAGATTATTGTAAATAATAAGAATTTATTTTATTTTTTAATAAAAAGCTTTCACGGTCAATCAGTTATTTTAACACAAGAATGCAGTTGTTATTTATGAGATAAATAAAATGCAGATATTGACCTTGATATTGTATCTTATTTTTAAAGTAATTTAAAAAAAATGTATTTATTGATTAATTGTTGTGTTTATTGCAGAAAAAATTTTTAAAGAAAAAATCCAGGTGTTTGAGAAAAATTTATGTTAATGTTAATTGATTTATTATATTAACTACTTTGTATTTTGCAAATAAAAAAGTCAGTTATTCTTAAATTTTTTGCTACTTTGTATAAGTAAATTAAATTTTCTGTTATTGTAGATACAAATTAAAGCATTATAAAATCAAATAGATTTATTGTGTTGCAGAAAAAATTTTTAAAGAAAAAATGCAGGTGTTTGATATGAATTTATGTTAATGTTAATTGAATTATTATATTAACTACTTTGTATTTGACGTCTAAATATTAAACGTCAACTATTAGTATTTTTACATTGCAAATTTGAAGTGAGTTATGGCTAGCTATAAATGTGCAAAAAAAAAAAAAAAATTAAAAATAAAAAAGCAAATTAGTTTCATATAATATCGTTTTTATTTACCCAAGAATTGTGATCTTTATCAAAACCTAACCATTTAACAAAAACCTGATTTCCTTTTCTTTTCAATATTTTTTCAACAAGAAAAGTGTCAGGATTTTTGACGCGAGTAAGTTCATACTCGTAAAAAGAACCTGAAATCGGTGTTTTTGTATAATCAAGTAAGTTGTAAGTAATTGGATCTGTGCGTTTTACTTCTTTAATTGTAAATATTTCTGTTGACCAGTTTGGTTGATAACCTTTTGCAAAGTTTCTTTTGTATTTACTTATGCGTACATAATCTCCAACTTTATATTTTGCTTTCTGATAAAATTTCGGTTGCATGTAAATGTTCTTCAAAATATATTTCTCGTTTGCTTTTGTAACTTTTTTAGGTTGAAGTTTAATTGTCCGATGATATGTTGAGTTGTATTTCTCAATAAGTGAGGGTAAAATAGATATCCATTTATAATTACCCTGAAAACTAAACTGCTTCCACATTGAATTTTTTAAAGTAAGGTTAAAACGTTCTACTATGGATGCTTTGATTTCAGAATATGTATGATAATGATTAATTTTTTTTCTTTCCATAAGTTTTCTAAATTCTTTGTTAAAAAATTCTTTACCTTGATCAGATTGAATATTTTTTGGGAGTGTTCCAGCACGTTTGAAAATGTTTTGCATACCAAGTAAAACGTTATTAGCATTTTTAGTTTTAATTGGTTCAGCATAAGAATATTTCGAAAAGATGTCTATTACAATTAATAAATATTTATTTCCTTTGTTATACTTTGCATATGGAATCATTTCTACTAAATCAATTTGCCATGTATCGTTTAAACCTTTCGTCGTTTAAACCTTTTTAAATTTTCTACGACGAAAGTTTCGTCTGGCTGGTCTATGTATTTCCGATACTATTTGTGCCCGTGACATTATACTTGTACCATTTAATCAGATTTTCCAATTCTATTTTATAATTTTCTATAGAGCAACAGTTACATGTATCCGGTCCAGATGACGAGTTGTCGTAAGCCCAAGGACAAAGAGCAAAATGAGTTCCGTATATTGACGTAAATTTTTCTGTTATTGAAAATTCTTTAATGTATTTATACATGTGAAAAATACGTTGCTTATGCTCATTTAATAACACAGAGGAATATGATTTTAAAAACTCTTCCACTTCTTTTACCTCCATCTTTTAAATTGAGAATAAGTTATACACGTTTTTGCTTTTATATATTTGAAGAGCAAATCTAATTACCTTTCAATGACTTTTAAAACGCGAACCAATAATGATATATTTTAATCATCCATTTACAATGATGGTGGCGGGACCATCTGGATGTGGGAAAACAACATTTGTTTGCAACTTGATCAAAAATATTACTAGATTGATACATCCCAAAATTGAAAAAATAAAATGGTGTAACCCAGAAATTTCTGCGGTTCCAAGAAATATAGATTTCCCTGATATAGATTTTTATGCCGGCATTCCGGAAAAGCTTAGTGAAAATGAAAATAAACCTACTTTAATAGTTTTAGATGATTTAATGTTAGATTCAGCAAACAAACAAGTATGTGAACTTTTTACTAAAGGTTCGCACCACCGTAATTTGTCTATTATATTATTAACGCAAAACATTTTTCATCATGGGAAATTCTCACGAGATATTTCATTAAATTGTAAATATTTGGTACTTTTTAAAAACCTTCGAGATAAATCACAGATTTTTCCTCTAGCTAGACAACTATATCCGGAAAATATAAAAGGCTTCCTGGGGGTATATAATGAATCAACATCAAACCCACATGGTTATATTGTATTAGATTTAACACAAGACATTAGCGATTTGTTTCGAATTAGAACCAACATATTCTCAGAGGAATATTGCGTTTGTTTTGTGCTACCAAAGATTTAAACAATTGCTTAAAATATGAAACGGTTGAAGAAAAACCGACATATGTTACATGTACTAGAAAAATGCAACAACAAGAATTTTCGTAAAAATATTCTAAAATATTGTGATGATGATATAATAAAAACTATTGCTGAAATTGCAATTAATGTGTTAAACGGGAACAATAAAATATCACCATCACAAAAAACAAAACTAAAAAAATATAAAAAACAATTAAGACTCTTAGCGTGTCCACAAAAAGGTATAAAAGCTAAACGAAAAATGTTAATTCAACATGGAGGATTTTTACCTACATTAATTGGTACTATATTATCTGGTATAATAGGAAAACTTCTCAGTAAGACATAATGCAGCGAATGATTGTTATGTCACCAGAAATATTTTCAAAATTTAGCAAATTATTTCAAGATGATAAAAACTTAGATTTATTGGATCAAAAAATGAAAAAAGTTTTATATGATAAAAAATTAAAACCATTGCAAAAATGGTATTTATATCGTCAAAATCTCATTAAATACGGAATTAACAAAAGGCATACAAAAAAATTACCAGAAAAGTTAAATAATGTTACATTTAATACAGGTACTCAAACAAAATTCTTTTCTAAGCGAAATGCATATACAGAAACAAAAATAAATACAAATCAACGTCAACACAAACTAAATTTTTACCATTAGTTACTGATGATGTGTTTGAATATGACCCTAAAAAAGAACATTCAAATATGGATGTTGATTTAACAAATTACGATTTAGATGATGAAAATTCATTTAAAAAATTAGCTCAAACTGAAATGTTGAAAGATGAAAAATTAGTCGAAAGACCATCTCTAAGCTCTGATTATCGAATGTTTGAAACACCAAGTGGTGATGTAATTACCGTTGCTGTACCATCTCCTGAAAAAAAGAAGACACTAAGATCGGCTGGTAGTTCAATTTCCTCAACTATACTTTCACAGTTTCCTGAAACAAAAAAACGAAAACTAAAACCTTTACTAAGAAGTCCAAAACTAAGAACTTCATCAACACCGGAGTGGACAACATATAAATAGTACAACATTTTATGTTTTAGCAGAAGTTAAGAAAGATGGATAGTCAAGATGACTTCTATGTAACATTGTTTAGTAATGATAATCTAAAACTGTTTCCAGACAACACTTTAGCTTCATTCGAAAATAAATTACCTATTCACTTTGATTTAAGAAATGGTAATTGGAAAGTTGGTCTTTCAGAAATTTATCTGAACGATTTCCTACAAACAGAACAATTTAACAAAGAGAATTGTGCTTTTATTAATATTGGACAGTATAATGTTTATGTAAGAAACATTGAAAAACCTCTTGAAAAAATCAAAGTAACCAAATCTATAGGCTACACATATTATTCATATAACGATTCGGAATTACATTTAGATGATTGGAAGTTTAATTTTTTGCCAACGCTTATTAAAAATATAACTCCTAATCCCAGATTTACTCGAAACCAAGTTTTTACTGAATTTTTTAATGAAGTTTTGACATATATTTCTAATCATAAAAATTATGATGATGTAACATTTAAAAAAGTGTCAGAATCTAACCGAGGGGACTTAATTCGAATATCGCAGACTTTTGATGAAGATAGTTTTTATATAAAAGTTAATCAGAGTTATAATGTAAAAACATTATTAACTGAATTATTTCAACAGAAAAAAAATATAAAAAATTTCAAAACAAAATTACCTGAACTATTCAAATTAGCTGTTGCTAAAAATAAAGATGAATTGAATGGAATGGTGTTGATTTATTCAGATATAGTTCAATCTTCTGTTTTTGGAAGTAGCAAAGTTCGGGCGTTGAGAGCTATCAACATAGAAAATTGTAGAATACCTACAAATACTGAATTTAAAAACGTCCATTACATACCTATAGAAAAAAATATTTTTGAAACAATAGCAATTAAAATTTGCAATCAATACGGTGATGGAATAAATTTTGTTTCCAGTTACTATCCAACAAAAATTGTATTACACTTTAAAAAGCATTGATTCCCCAAAAACAATATAAATACTACTACTCAAATATGATATCCTATCAAACATGGAAAGAGCTTACGTGAGATATTATTCCTCTCAGGTAGGAGGGGGAATCAACGATATTGGGCCTTTATTACAATTTTATCCAGCTATACAAAAAGGTCGTGGTTTTGGAAATATATTCGGAAGTTTAATTCGTTACTTAAAACCAGTTTTTACATCAGGTTGGGACTTAATTAAAAAAGAGGCTGTAAACACAAGTAAAAATATTTTTAATGATATAGCATCTGGTGCAAACATAAAAGAAGCTGTAATTGATCAAAGTAAAGGCGGTATAAAAAATTTACGGAAATCAGTAGTTAACCAACTGCATTCAATGTATGGTGGAAGACAAAGAACTATAAAAAGACAAAGAGCTATTAAAAGACAAACAGTTTCTAAAAAGACACATTTGAAGTCGAAACGACGAAAAAAGCAAAGTAAAACATCCGACATATTCAACTAAAAATGGAATGTATGAAATCTAAACTTGATCTTTTTGCGTCATTACCCGTACAAACAAGTATTTTGCGTTCAGAAGAGGTAGCATACAATCCTTTAGCTTCTTTAGAGGCATCACCGTCAACTATTGAATTTGTTTCCCTTGGAAATGGAGATACATATCGAGATTTATCCTCCACCTATATAAAATTTAAAGTTCAAATATTAAAAAAAGATGGATCAGTTTGGAGTGCAAATGATAAAGTAGGAACCGGAACTGAAGCAAGACCAGCTCCGCAGCCCAGTGTTGTAAATAATTTATTACACTCTTTAATTAAACAATGTAATGTAACTCTAAATGGAAAAAACATCACTCCTTCAGACTCCTTATACCATTATAAAGCATACTTAACTACTTTACTAAATTATGGTACAGATTCCAGTCAAACACATTTGGAAGCATCTGGTTGGGAATTGGATAAACCAAATGTAAATGATTTTAGTAATTCTGGTTCTAAATCAAGACAAAAATCATACAACAATTCTACTGTAGTAGAATTAATGGGAAAATTACATGTAGATTTCTTCAATACTCCTAAATTACTTTTAAATAATGTTGACATTCGAATTGCTTTAGCCCTAGAAAAACAGGATTTTTTTATTTTCTTTAACGATGCCGATGAAAGCTATTTAAAAATTCTCGAAGCTACGTTATACATGAAACATTTAACAATTAATCCTAGTATATTGATAGCACATAATACTGTATTGGAAAAGGCTAACGCGAAATATTTTTATACCAGAAGTGAAATCAAAACATTTACAATTCCAGCTAACACATCTAACATATCATGGATAATATATTTATAGGGCAAATACCAAAAGCTCTAGTATTTTGTATGGTTAATAATGAAAACTTCAATGGTAAGAGATCAAAAAATCCATACCATTTCGACCATCAAAATCTCACACAATTTCAATTATATGTGAATGGAGTGCCTACACCAAACTCTGCAATTGAAACAAGTTTTACACCGAATAATTCTTGTAATTCTCGAGCATATTTAACATTATTTAGCGGAACAGGTATACATCATTCTGATAGAGGACATCAAATTTCAAAAGAACTATTTTTAAAAGGTTATACAATACTGGCTTTTGATTTATCACCAGACGGCTCGGGAACAGATACATGTCAGAGTTTATTAAACCAGGGAGTAGTAAAGATTGAAGCAAGACTCAGCTCTCCATTAACTTCAACATTAACTTGTATTGTATTTGCAGAATTCGATGCTAATATCGAAATTGATAAAAATCGTAACGTCTACGTGAACATATAAAAGGAAGTTTAGCGAACCATCTCTATTCATTTCACAATGACATGTGCTCTAGTAGATTTATCGTTCTGTACGGGCGATAACAATACAATATTTGTAAAAAATATTGCTGTGGCTGGTATAAAAGAAAAATGTAAAACTATTGTAATAGAATTAAAGTATAAATTTCCTGTCAGAGATTTGAAAAAAACAGATATTGAGAATTACTCTTTTGGACATATCGATAACGAAAAAGTAACTAATAACTTAATAAATTTGCTTGAAAAATTCGATATAGTCTTAACAAATGGAAAACTTAAAGCAGAATTTTTAACAACATTTGTACGAGGAAATACTCGACTAATTGATATTTCCCGTTTGCAAGAAAATGAATACACTTCAGATTTCAAAGGTTCTGAAATGTAATAAGTTAACACATAAAATATTTAGAGGCGTTTATGCTCTTGATAAATTACCAAAACAAGTTTCAAAACCTAGTATTTTGGTGGTAAATACCGATAATTCTAATGAAAAGGGAACACATTGGTTAGCAATATTTGTTCCAGTTCAAGGGTGTGCAGAATATTTTGATTCATTTGGAAATTCCCCGTTTCACAATGAGATTATAAAATTTCTACAAAATCAATCAACATGTTTTGTTTTCAACAATAAGCGTTTACAAAGTAATTTAACATCTGTTTGCGGACATTATTGTTGTGTATATCTATGGATGCGAAGTTCCTGTAAAAGCATAAAATATTTTCTTAATTTATTCGACACATCATCCCCACTTAAAAACGATAAAAAAATACAAAGAATATTTCGAAAAATTTTTAAAAAATGAGGGAGAAAAAATATAAATACAAAATTCTAAAATAGAATTCATCAGTTAAAACAAGAAAAATGGAGCAATCAACAAATTCGGAAGTCATTGAAAAACAAAAAAGTGAACCTCCGCAAAATCTTTTGTTAAGCTATATCTATTATTTGGATAAAAAACAAACAACAAAAATACAAATTGGATTTAATGTTGAAAATTTTGCTGCAACAATAATTTTCCAACGTCATCAAAAAGTCATTTGTGAGATGAATTATTTGGCGTGGTATGCCTTTTATCAAGATTTTACTAACAACCAACATAAATTAAATTCAAAAGGATTTGCGCTAACATTTAATCATACCGGGAAAACTAAAAAAATTACATTGCAGTTAGATGAGTACACCCGCTTTTGTCTTATGTTAGACTTTATACAAGCAGTGATGTCATATAACAACGGAGCTGAACTTAATATAAGAGAATATGTATTCAAATATTTTGAGAGATGTATTGAAAAGAATA
Source organism: Poecilobothrus nobilitatus (assembly GCA_947095535.1). NCBI lineage: Eukaryota > Metazoa > Arthropoda > Insecta > Diptera > Dolichopodidae > Poecilobothrus > Poecilobothrus nobilitatus. The sequence goes on from OX352772.1 coordinate 227,296,820, forward strand.
AACTAAGATTGGAACAAGAAGATTTCTACATTCCAATGAATTTACACATAGCTCAGTGTAATTATTCCAGACTATTTTATGAAATACCTATGTTTTTGTCAGAAAAATTATCTTGGTCAACAATAAATAAAACAAATATTTTTTAAAACCAATTATTTTCTTTTATTAAATACATATATAAATTCATACAATTTTTTACAGCACATCTTTTTAAATTTTCAGTAATGTTATGGTGAGGGCAAATGGTTGTGAAATTCTTTAGTTTCTGAAGAGATGGAATGTCATTATCTAAGTTGATAACTTCTACTGAACTCGAAACAAATTTATCTAAAAATTCCTTTTTCTGGTACCCCGTTACGTAAACGACGTCGAATGAATTTAAATGTTCCTTTAAGGTATTTTTAATTGCTGAATATTCTATAAAGCCATCATCCCAGTCAAGACCATTTATTTGTGTTTTATTGAATTCATTTTGCTGTTTAACATCAGTATTTAACTCTTCGAACGAATAAGGTGCTTTAAACATAAATAGCATTGGTATCAGTGACCCATCAGCTATCAAAGCAAATTCCTTCAAGAAATATTGCTTTTTATTTCCAACAGTAAATTGTAAATCTGCTACTGCCTTCCTGCTGCTCATTTTGTACCTGACTATTTTAAAATAGCTTGAAATCCTATAATTTATAACTAATACGATTTAAAAAGAGTGGAAAAAAAAAGGGGAAGGGAGCCTTTAGCAGTAGCATAAACCGATACCGGACCCTCAAAGACAGATACCGGACATCCGGGGACCCCATCCAGAATCAATAAAAGGGGCGCCTGATTCAGGCCCCGCTTTAAAGAGACCGAACCTCAGGGGACCGGATATCGACTCTCCAGAAACAAGGGTTGATTTAAATGGATTAACCTGGGAAAAAAAAAAAAAGTGCAAAGAGTTACAAAAATCTTGCTGACTAATATTTTAACTCCTCTACATAGTGATTTTTATATTGGTAGCTACAAAGTATTTTAAATCTTAGACATAGTTTAGAGAATATACAGTCATTAATTATTAATGAAAATGCAAAAATATAATTTGAATATTTTAGAAAGTATTATGTATGATGCAAAATATTATGTATGTTGCATAAAAAGTATAAATTGATTTAAGTTTTTAAATTATTTGCTACCTGTTTTTTTACACTACAACATTCCTTAAAAAAGCTCTCAACAACAAAGTAAACGCCCAAGGTCATTGACCTAATTTGCATAATTATTTTCCCATGCCAAAGCGCTACTATTACTTTGACCTAATTTGCATAATTATTTTCCCATGCCAAAGCGCTACTATTACTACTTTTATTGAATCTTCTTAAAGACTAAAAATTAACATTAAATCTTACAATATATATAATGGTCAGAAATCAACATATGAGGAAATAATTGCAAGCTAAAAATTAAATTTGGGCCTTTTAAGTGGTTTACTTATTGTAATTATTTTATTTATGCTAAGATAAACGAATTCTTAGCGCGGTTTAAATGAATGCCATAAATTACACATACTATAAATTACAATTAGTAACCTTATTTTTATTGAAAACAAAAATAAAAAATAAAATATTTGTGATAGCAATTTTTCTTTATAATTAATATTTAAACATATAATTTTAAAAGAAAGAAAGTAAAATGTGTTTGACCTAGATTGCATTTATTTCAATAACGATAATTATTATACAATAATTATGGTTTAATTTTACAGGGCGTTTTCTTTGGATAAGTAACTCCCCCTTCCTTAGTAATATTGTACTCCTGAACAATATAATTTCCTGAATTATTTTTTAAATCTATATGATTTCTTGACTTACAAAATTTAAAATTTAATAAAATTATTATGATAGACATTAAGGGAATTAAAATGAAAGTAGAATAAGAAAAAATTGTATAAACATTTTTTTCATATTTAATTTCCTTAATTTCTTCATTATTTTTTACTTATTTAACATGTAACATTTTTAGGTTAACTGTCTGATTAACGTGATCAATAGTTGCATAATTTGGAAGCAAAAATGATATCTTAAACTGTAAATTACTATTTGAAAATTTTATTTGATTTACTGTTATAGTACAGTTATCAAAGGTTATAATATAATTTTTATTTAACAAATATTCAATGTTATTATAAGTATTATATAAGCTCATATTTTTTGCATTTTTTATTAAAACAACTCCTAAGTCTAATTATCATATCTGATTCTAAAGTTTTTGGCGCAATTTCCAAAAGAGTTTTCAAATAGTTTAGAAATACAATTTGATACTGGTTTTAATTTATTTTCATATTTTTCTGTATCAAGATAATAAGTTTTATTTTTGTATTTTATAACATCTGAAATATTTATAGTAATTTCTTCAAATTTAGAATTACGAACAAGAAAAATTTTATATTGAATAGCTTTATCTTTGCTCATTTCAGGAACGCGTATTACAAAAATTAATTTATTGTCATAAGTTAACAAAGAACTTCTAAGTTCCTAAATTTTAAAAATATTAATGTCATAAGCATCAATTTCTTCTGCGGTAAGAAAAGATCTGCTCGTTATCTCATGTTTTGCAAACATTATATTCTCTTGTATTTTTTCGATTACTTCATTTAGAAGATTTAAATCAGAAATTAGTTGTAAAAATTGAATTTGTTTGACAACGTTTCTACTTTCAGTTGAAACGCCATTGAGTAATTTATTTAGAAGTAAGTTGTTATTATTAATACTTTTTTGCAATATTTTAATATTTTTTTGGATATTATCGTTATAGTTAATTTTAATTTCATTGTTAGAGCTTTTTATATCATTATGTACATTTTCATCTAAAACTTTTAAATGTTGTTCAATTTAATTTTTGTCTGTTTCATCCATAGTTCCGAAGACAAATTTTAAAATCAATTCTTATATCTAACTATTATGACTCAATTCTTATATCTAACTACTTTTATGATTTCTTCGCCTGTAGTTATTCTACTTCTTCTTTCTATGTTGCTGAATCTAATTTTCATCATTTGGAAGACTTTCCGAGTTCACCTCTACAAAATATTAATTTTACACCAGCCGCGATACAGCTTTATTTAACTGAAGTGGATGATAACTCTGCTCCTGTACCAAATAATCTCCCAGAAATTATTTTATGGCGTTGCGTCGATTCCCTATCTAATCCAATAGCACTTTTTTTTAAGCTTCTTAAAAAAAAGTGCTCTTGCTTCTAAGATGTTTTCCAATATATGGAAAGAATCATACATAAGGCCAGTTCATAAAAAAGACTCAAAAGTAAAATAATTACGGCCTATTGCTAAACTTTCTAGTTTGCCAAAATTGTTTGAACTTATAGTTTTTGATGCAAATTATGATTATTGTTCTGAATTTATGGTGAATCATCAACATGGATTTGTAAAAAAGGGGTCAACTGTAACTAACCTTACAGAAATAGCTTCAACTATTTTGAAAACAATGGAAGTTGGGCGCCAAACCGACATGGTCTACACTGTAAACCGTTTTATCTTCTGCCTCATAGTGTGATTCTTTATAAATTAAAAAAATATTGTTTTCCTTATTTCTTAAATAACTGGATTGAGTCATACTTAAACAGCTGTAGCTTTATTGTTCTCTTCAAAACACCAATTTCAGCATCTTTTGTTGCTAATTCTGGATTACCACAGGGTAGTCATCTTGACCACAAAGAGATTTCCTAAAGTTTGCCTTAAAAAATCTAAATTGGGCTGATCCCCAATCCCCAATCCCCAATCCCCTTATATTGCCTCCATATGTTGATTGTCTCAAATTACTTGATATGAATACTTTAGAATGCATACGAACACTGGGTATTGTTTTTATTTCTCAAGTATTTCATAACTATGTAGATTCATACTACATTAACAACATATTAATTAACTCAATCAACACACGAACATTCTTTAGGTCCGGAAACACATTTTCGATTAGATACCATAGGACTAATAACGGCAAATACGAGCTGATGAATAGAATGTTGATGAATGTGAATCAATACAAAATTATAGTAAATATAAACATGAGTAAAGATGTGATAAAAAAATCACTATTCAAAATAATTCCGTAATTATTCATCACTATTTTGTTGTGTTTAGCTGTAGAAATTTTGTGAAATATAAATATATTTTTTTTTATTAAAGAAATTTTGCTTAAAGAAATAACTTTAATATTAATTTTATATTAAGTATAATTATTTAAATGTAAATGTAAACGCTTGAATTAACTAATAAATAAATAAATTATAAATGCTTTCTAGTGTCTCGCGCAGAGCTGCTATGTCTAATTCTATACCTTTTGCTGTTTTCATTGCTTTTTCGAAAGATGAGTTTTTTGGAGCTTGTTGTTCTTCTTTCAAAACTGCGTTAGTAAACTTATGTAAATGGGTCCAATGGGTCCCTTCTTTGTTCGGCTGTTGAGAAGTTCACCACTGATAATAGAACATTGACTCTTGTGGGTGTGATAGCCGCCGTTGCTATACTCGCGCCTTGGTTGATTGCCGTTTGCAGTTTCTTTATGTTTCCCTTTGTCGTCTATTTTCCCAAACAGTATACTTTTTGCTATTCGGGCTGCGGATTTTGGTAGGGGTTCTATCTTTTTCCGACAGATGAGTTTTAGGAGATTGTTTGATCTCTTCATATCTGCAACTGTGTTTTCTACATGTTTGTTAAATTTCAGATTTCTTCCAAAAATTGAGCCCAAATATTTTTAGATCATTTGTAAATTGAATAGCTTCGTTTTGATGATTGATATTTGACTTTTGACGGATCCGCTTTCTGCAACTAAAGCGTTTCCTCTTTTTAATTTGTCTCCTTTTGCAGTGATTATTACATTATTTGCATAAATGACGTCATCTATCTCTTTAATTTCCAGAAGTTTTTTGTCTAAATCTTCGATGTAAAGATTGAACAGTTGAACTGATAATAGTAAGCCTTGTGGTAGTCCATTGTTGAGATTTTTGAACTTGAGGCTCAAACCGTTATAACACACTGCGATTTTCGGTTCTAGAGGAAGCCAGCTGTGTAATTTATTATACTTTTTCCTGCATTCATTTTTATAGCGGTTCTATTACCGTTTTCTTTTTCACCCTATCGAAAGCTTTTTCTAGGTCACATAAAAGTATTTCTATATGATCTTTGTTTTGAAAAGCTATTTGACTTTGTAATTCTAACTGATAATACAAAGTGTTACTGCCTCTCTTTTCCCTGAAACCATGTCCTTCCTCTGATAAAATGTATTCTATTAAATGGCTCAATCTTTTTGGTAGATATTATTTTTATTTCAATACTTGGCTAGTAGTTCTCAACAACGATATATATCTGTAATTTTTCTGATATCTTGGGTCTTTTTCTGGTTTTGGTATTAGTCTGAGGTCCGCCAACTTCCAGCTTTGACAAAGTTGTCCAGTACTATAAACTTTATTGTACAATTTTGTTAGCCTTTCTATTTAAACCTTTGTTGAGTTTAAACCTTTCTTTGTTTGTATTTTATCCGTACCAAGTGTTGCCCCTTGAAAGTTTTGATATACCCATATTACTTTCACACTTGTTATCGTTTTATTTGGTGGGACGTTCGAAAATGGGGGGTTTTTTCTCGCTCTTTCTCTTGTACTGTGTTTGTTCCATAGGATGCGCAGCAATCAGCAAGGACTTCCAGGTTTTTTATTAGATCTATCTCTAACTTTTTTGCTTGCTGTAGGCGAGAATTCCCATCGGTGTTTTTTTTACCAAGAATTCCTGTGGCTCTGCGCCATGTTTCGTTTGAGTTACTGTTGTTTATTCCATTAGCAACATTTTCCCATGATTTCCCTCTCGCCTGTCGTTCAGGTTGTCGTTAAATTGTTCTTTCGTTGTCGTTCTCGTTGTCGTTAAAATGTCGTTCTGACATTAACAAAAAAAAAACAATTTATTTATTATTAACAAAAGCATTATGAGGTTCTCTAAACTTAACTGATTAATTATTTTATTTTACAGGTCTTTGATATGTTACAAAATGCAATGGTAATCAAATTTTAGTTAATAAACAGGAAATTACATCAATGTGGAAAACTTGAATTTTAAAAGTTCACAAAATGTTATATTTAAATTATTGCCAAATAAATTCAGATACAAAGTGTTTACTAAGCATTATTATTCATAATTTAAATAGTTGATTTAATATAACTTACTTAAACAGAGTTAATTAGTAAAAAATTGTAATTTGATATTGAATTTAATAATTAAAATATATAACTTTGTAGTTATTGAAATTTGGTAGGTGATGTGATTGTATGATCACATAAATCCTCCCCCTTTAGAATGAAGTGACGGCCAGAGGAAACCTTCGTTGACTTAGTTGTTACTATTGCTAATAGAATCTGTATATGAAATAGGCACTACTATTTTAGTTTTGCTTTAACTGCAAAGAAAATTATAGTGTTTAGTATTAAAGTGGTTATTATTGCTAGTTTTTAATTGTAGTGATTGAATTGCTTCGGTGTAGTTGTTTTGATATAACTTCATTTTTTGTAGTTGTATGTTTTCTATAACTGTGGTAGAGTTGATATTTAAAAATTATTCCATTAGGAATTTATGGATGGTATCCCAAAATAAATTCACGCTTTCTCGATATTATTATGTTAATTATTTCGACTGCACAATTTTGAAAATATATGAGTTGGGTATTGTTGATTCTGAAGTTGTTTACGCCGCAGTTAGACTTATTTAATATCTCCGGTACATTTATTAGGATGAATGAAATTAGGTTCTGGTTGTAAAATATCTTGTACTGGTAAAACTTCGGTAAAGTTACAATTTGCTGGTCTATTTTGTAGTAGGTTATTTATGCAGGAACTATTATTTTCTTGAGAAGATGATTCTCACAAATATATATGCCTTCGATCTTAGTACATTGTTTGTCGAAGTATTGAATTTTATAGGAATTATGAATAACATAAGGTTTTGGAATTGTTAGTTTATTATTTTTTGTGAATAGTGGAATTATATGAAAAAGATTGTAACTATGGTTAGAAAATATAGGAATACGGATGTTAAATATAATATTTGAATCATTGAAATATGCTTGTAAGTTGTAACCCTTTTACCTGTTATTATATTGTTTTTTTGGTCATTTAAATAGTCTTGAATTATTTCCTGCTCTTGGTTTATATGATTTGTAATATTTTCGAAACATTCTGTCATTTGGTGGTTAATTATAGAAAATTTTTCATTTTAGTTCTCTTGGTCTGTTAATACAAGGTTAAGTTGTTCCGTTTATTTGTTGGGCGTTGGTGGTGTCCATGTTACCAGTTATGGTTTTTATAATAGTCCCAAGTCCGTTTATCAGTGTTATTTTATAATATTCTGTTTTAATGCGTTAAGTCTATATCTTAGTTCAATAATCTTAAGTTTCGTAATTTTTGGCGAGTCTTGTAGTTTGTCGTAACTTTGGAAATTTTCAATGGATGCTTCTATTTCCCGTATCATTTTTTCATATTCGTCCAATTTCACTATGTGAAGTCGGTTCTGGTATGTTATTATTGATCGTGCGGTCTCAATTTTCATTGTCAGTGCCTGATGGTTCGTTAGGACTCGTATTCCCAGTTTTTGTCCTGTTATCACCCTGAAATTTACGTTTGCGTTTTAATATGATTTTATGAATTTTCCTATTGTCAAGAGTTATTATCGAAACTTTGTTATTGGTTTTCGTGTTATGTTTTGTAAAACTACGGGTTGCAATTGTTTGGTTAATTTCTATATTTTCGAGGTGTTCGCGATTTTTATTTAATTCTTCTATGTTAAATTTTGATTTATTTTCTATTTTGTTTCGAATTTCGGGATAAAGGTTTGCTACGTATTCGTTCACTTTTTGGAGATAATCATGTTTAGAACTGCAGTTAATATTTTTTAAAAAGGAGTTAGTTCTACCATAAAATAGTTCGTATGGGGTGTGTTTTGTATGTATATCGTTTTTATAGGTAATTAGGCTTTCGTCCAAGATTTCTTCATGGCTTTGGTTCTTTTGTTTACTTAAAATTGTCCTGTAGATTTCGGTTAAGGTTGAATGTAAACGTTCGACCGCGTTATTGTTGCTGTTTGTTGAAAGAAGGTTATATGGTGTGTTATATTGAATTGGATGCAGAAGTCATGAAAAATTATAGAAGTAAATTCTGAACCTTGATCTGAAGCTATTTCCGACAATCTATAATGCCACTTTTTTTTCCTGTAGCATCTAGTTTTTCGGTGCTATCCATACTGAAGAACTCCAAGGGTAGTAAGGTTGAATGTATAAATTTATTTTAATATAAAACATAAAATTAAACACAAGTTCTTAAAAAACAAATAATCTTTATTGAATCTTCTTAAAGACTAAAAATTAACATTAAATCTTACAATATATATAATGGTCAGAAATCAACATATGAGGAAATAAATGCAAGCTAAAAATTAAATTTGGGCCTTTTAAGTGGTTTACTTATTGTAATTATTTTATTTATGCTAAGATAAACGAATTCTTAGCGGGGTTTAAATGAATACCATAAATTACAAATACTATAAATTACAATTAGTAACCTTATTTTTATTGAAAACAAAAATAAAAAATAAAATATTTGCGATTGCAATTTATCTTTATAATTAATATTTAAACATATAATTTTAAAAGAAAGAAAGTAAAATGTGCTTGACCTAGATTGCATTTATTTCAATAACGATAATTATTATAAAATAATTATGGTTTAATTTTACAGGGCGTTTCCTTTGGATAAGTAACTCACCCTTCCTTAGGAATATTGTACTCCTGAACAATATAATTTCCTGAATTATTTTTTAAATCTATATGATTTCTTGACTTACAAAATTTAAAATTTAATAAAATTTTTATGATAGATATTAAGGGAATTAAAATGAAAGTAGAATAAGAAAAAATTGTATAAACATTTTTTTCATATTTAATTTCCTTAATTTCTTCATTATTTTTTATTTATTTAACATGTAACATTTTTAGGTTAACTGTCTGATTAACGTGATCAATAGTTGCATAATTTTAAGCAAAAATGATATCTTAAACTGTAAATTACTATTTGAAAATTTTATTTGATTTACTGTTATAGTACAGTTATCAAAGGTTATAATATAATTTTTATTTAACAAATATTCAATGTTATTATAAGTATTATATAAGCTTATATTTTTTGCATTTTTTATTACAACTCCTAAGTCTAATTCTCATATCTGATTCTAAAGTTTTTGGCGCAATTTCCAAAAGAGTTTTCAAATAGTTTAGAAATACAATTTGATACTGGTTTTAATTTATTTTCATATTTTTCTGTATCAAGATAATAAGTTTTATTTTTGTATTTTATAACATATGAAATATTTATAGTAATTTCTTCAAATTTAGAATTACGAACAAGAAAAATTTTATATTGAATAGCTTTATCTTTGCTCATTTCAGGAACGCGTATTACAAAAATTAATTTATTGTCATAAGTTAACAAAGAACTTCTAAGTTCCTAAATTTTAAAAATATTAATGTCATAAGCATCAATTTCTTCTGCGGTAAGAAAAGATCTGCTCGTTATCTCATGTTTTGCAAACATTATATTCTCTTGTATTTTTTCGATTACTTCATTTAGAAGATTTAAATCAGAAATTAGTTGTAAAAATTGAATTTGTTTGACAACGTTTCTATTTTCAGTTGAAACGCCATTGAGTAATTTATTTAGAAGTAAGTTGTTATTATTAATACTTTTTTGCAATATTTTAATATTTTTTTGGATATTATCGTTATAGTTAATTTTAATTTCATTGTTAGAGCTTTTTATATCATTATGTACATTTTCATCTAAAACTTTTAAATGTTGTTCAATTTAATTTTTGTCTGTTTCATCCATAGTTCCGAAGACAAATTTTAAAATCAATTCTTATATCTAACTATTATGACTCAATTCTTATATCTAACTACTTTTATGATTTCTTCGCCTGTAGTTATTCTACTTCTTCTTTCTATGTTGCTGAATCTAATTTTCATCATTTGGAAGACTTTCCGAGTTCACCTCTACAAAATATTAATTTTACACCAGCCGCGATACAGCTTTATTTAACTGAAGTGGATGATAACTCTGCTCCTGTACCAAATAATCTCCCAGAAATTATTTTATGGCATTGCGTCGATTCCCTATCTAATCCAATAGCACTTTTTTTTAAGCTTCTTAAAAAAAAGTGCTCTTGCTTCTAAGATGTTTTCCAATATATGGAAAGAATCATACATAAGGCCAGTTCATAAAAAAGACTCAAAAGTAAAATAATTACGGCCTATTGCTAAACTTTCTAGTTTGCCAAAATTGTTTGAACTTATAGTTTTTGATGCAAATTATGATTATTGTTCTGAATTTATGGTGAATCATCAACATGGATTTGTAAAAAAGGGGTCAACTGTAACTAACCTTACAGAAATAGCTTCAACTATTTTGAAAACAATGGAAGTTGGGCGCCAAACCGACATGGTCTACACTGTAAACCGTTTTATCTTCTGCCTCATAGTGTGATTCTTTATAAATTAAAAAAATATTGTTTTCCTTATTTCTTAAATAACTGGATTGAGTCATACTTAAACAGCTGTAGCTTTATTGTTCTCTTCAAAACACCAATTTCAGCATCTTTTGTTGCTAATTCTGGATTACCACAGGGTAGTCATCTTGACCACAAAGAGATTTCCTAAAGTTTGCCTTAAAAAATCTAAATTGGGCTGATCCCCAATCCCCAATCCCCAATCCCCTTATATTGCCTCCATATGTTGATTGTCTCAAATTACTTGATATGAATACTTTAGAATGCATACGAACACTGGGTATTGTTTTTATTTCTCAAGTATTTCATAACTATGTAGATTCATACTACATTAACAACATATTAATTAACTCAATCAACACACGAACATTCTTTAGGTCCGGAAACACATTTTCGATTAGATACCATAGGACTAATAACGGCAAATACGAGCTGATGAATAGAATGTTGATGAATGTGAATCAATACAAAATTATAGTAAATATAAACATGAGTAAAGATGTGATAAAAAAATCACTATTCAAAATAATTCCGTAATTATTCATCACTATTTTGTTGTGTTTAGCTGTAGAAATTTTGTGAAATATAAATATATTTTTTTTTATTAAAGAAATTTTGCTTAAAGAAATAACTTTAATATTAATTTTATATTAAGTATAAAATGTAAATGTAAACGCTTGAATTAACTAATAAATAAATAAATTATAAATGCTTTCTAGTGTCTTGCGCAGAGCTGCTATATCTAATTCTATACCTTTTGCTGTTTTCATTGCTTTTTCGAAAGATGAGTTTTTTGGAGCTTGTTGTTCTTCTTTCAAAACTGCGTTAGTAAACTTATGTAAATGGGTCCAATAGGTCCCTTCTTTGTTCGGCTGTTGAGAAGTTCACCACTGATAATAGAACATTGACTCTTGTGGGTGTGATAGCCGCCGTTGCTATACTCGCGCCTTGGTTGATTGCCGTTTGCAGTTTCTTTATGTTTCCCTTTGTCGTCTATTTTCCCAAACAGTATACTTTTTGCTATTCGGGCTGCGGATTTTGGTAGGGGTTCTATCTTTTTCCGACAGATGAGTTTTAGGAGATTGTTTGATCTCTTCATATCTGCAACTGTGTTTTCTACATGTTTGTTAAATTTCAGATTTCTTCCAAAAATTGAGCCCAAATATTTTTAGATCATTTGTAAATTGAATAGCTTCGTTTTGATGATTGATATTTGACTTTTGACGGATCCGCTTTCTGCAACTAAAGCGTTTCCTCTTTTTAATTTGTCTCCTTTTGCAGTGATTATTACATTATTTGCATAAATGACGTCATCTATCTCTTTAATTTCCAGAAGTTTTTTGTCTAAATCTTCGATGTAAAGATTGAACAGTTGAACTGATAATAGTAAGCCTTGTGGTAGTCCATTGTTGAGATTTTTGAACTTGAGGCTCAAACCGTTATAACACACTGCGATTTTCGGTTCTAGAGGAAGCCAGCTGTGTAATTTATTATACTTTTTCCTGCATTCATTTTTTTAGCCGTTCTATTACTGTTTTCTTTTTCACCCTATCGAAAGCTTTTTCTAGGTCACATAAAAGTATTTCTATATGATCTTTGTTTTGAAAAGCTATTTGACTTTGTAATTCTAACTGATAATACAAAGTGTTACTGCCTCTCTTTTCCCTGAAATCATGTCTTTCCTCTGATAAAATGTATTCTATTAAATGGCTCAATCTTTTTGGTAGATATTATTTTTATTTCAATACTTGGCTAGTAGTTCTCAACAACGATTTTAAACCGGAAATTTTTACCAAGTGTTGCCCCTTGAAAGTTTTGAATTACCCATATTACTTTCACACTTGTTATCGTTTTATTTGGTGGGACGTTCGAAAATGGGGGGTTTTTTCTCGCTCTTTCTCTTGTACTGTGTTTGTTCCATAGGATGCGCAGCAATCAGCAAGGACTTCCAGGTTTTTTATTAGATCTATCTCTAACTTTTTTGCTTGCTGTAGGCGAGAATTCCCATCGGTGTTTTTTTTACCAAGAATTCCTGTGGCTCTGCGCCATGTTTCGTTTGAGTTACTGTTGTTTATTCCATTAGCAACATTTTCCCATGATTTCCCTCTCGCCTGTCGTTCAGGTTGTCGTTAAAATGTTCTTTCGTTGTCGTTCTCGTTGTCGTTAAAATGTCGTTCTGACATTAACAAAAAAAAAACAATTTATTTATTATTAACAAAAGCTTTATGAGGTTCTCTAAACTTAACTGATTAATTATTTTATTTTACAGGTCTTTGATATGTTACAAAATGCAATGGTAATCAAATTTTAGTTAATAAACAGGAAATTACATCAATGTGGAAAACTTGAATTTTAAAAGTTCACAAAATGTTATATTTAAATTATTGCCAAATAAATTCAGATACAAAGTGTTTACTAAGCATTATTATTCATAATTTAAATAGTTGATTTAATATAACTTACTTAAACAGAGTTAATTAGTAAAAAATTGTAATTTGATATTGAATTTAATAATTAAAATATATAACTTTGTAGTTATTGAAATTTGCTAGGTGATGTGATTGTATGATCACATAAATCCTCCCCCTTTAGAATGAAGTGACGGCCAGAGGAAACCTTCGTTGACTTAGTTGTTACTATTGCTAATAGAATCTGTATATGAAATAGGCACTACTATTTTGGTTTTGCTTTAACTGTAAAGAAAATTATAGTGTTTAGTATTAAAGTTATAATTAAAGTTATTATTGCTAGTTTTTAATTGTAGTGATTGAATTGCTTCGGTGTAGTTGTTTTGATATAACTTCATTTTTTGTAGTTGTATGTTTTCTATAACTGTGGTAGAGTTGATATTTAAAAATTATTCCATTAGGAATTTATGGATGGTATCCCAAAATAAATTCACGCTTTCTCGATATTATTATGTTAATTATTTCGACTGCACAATTTTGAAAATATATGAGTTGGGTATTGTTGATTCTGAAGTTGTTTACGCCGCAGTTAGACTTATTTAATATCTCCGGTACATTTATTAGGATGAATGAAATTAGGTTCTGGTTGTAAAATATCTTGTACTGGTAAAACTTCGGTAAAGTTACAATTTGCTGGTCTATTTTGTAGTAGGTTATTTATGCAGGAACTATTATTTTCTTGAGAAGATGATTCTCACAAATATATATGCCTTCGATCTTAGTACATTGTTTGTCGAAATATTGAATTTTATAGGAATTATGAATAACATAAGGTTTTGGAATTGTTAGTTTATTATTTTTTGTGAATAGTGGAATTATATGAAAAAGATTGTAACTATGGTTAGAAAATATAGGAATACGGATGTTAAATATAATATTTGAATCATTGAAATATGCTTGTAAGTTGTAACCCTTTTACCTGTTATTATATTGTTTTTTTGGTCATTTAAATAGTCTTGAATTATTTCCTGCTCTTGGTTTATATGATTTGTAATATTTTCGAAACATTCTGTCATTTGGTGGTTAATTATAGAAAATTTTTCATTTTAGTTCTCTTGGTCTGTTAATACAAGGTTAAGTTGTTCCGTTTATTTGTTGGGCGTTGGTGGTGTCCATGTTACCAGTTATGGTTTTTATAATAGTCCCAAGTCCGTTTATCAGTGTTATTTTATAATATTCTGTTTTAATGCGTTAAGTCTATATCTTAGTTCAATAATCTTAAGTTTCGTAATTTTTGGCGAGTCTTGTAGTTTGTCGTAACTTTGGAAATTTTCAATGGATGCTTCTATTTCCCGTATCATTTTTTCATATTCGTCCAATTTCACTATGTGAAGTCGGTTCTGGTATGTTATTATTGATCGTGCGGTCTCAATTTTCATTGTCAGTGCCTGATGGTTCGTTAGGACTCGTATTCCCAGTTTTTGTCCTGTTATCACCCTGAAATTTACGTTTGCGTTTTAATATGATTTTATGAATTTTCCTATTGTCAAGAGTTATTATCGAAACTTTGTTATTGGTTTTCGTGTTATGTTTTGTAAAACTACGGGTTGCAATTGTTTGGTTAATTTCTATATTTTCGAGGTGTTCGCGATTTTTATTTAATTCTTCTATGTTAAATTTTGATTTATTTTCTATTTTGTTTCGAATTTCGGGATAAAGGTTTGCTACGTATTCGTTCACTTTTTGGAGATAATCATGTTTAGAACTGCAGTTAATATTTTTTAAAAAGGAGTTAGCTCTACCATAAAATAGTTCGTATGGGGTGTGTTTTGTATGTATATGTTTTTATAGGTAATTAGGCTTTCGTCCAAGATTTCTTCATGGCTTTGGTTCTTTTGTTTACTTAAAATTGTCCTGTAGATTTCGGTTAAGGTTGAATGTAAACGTTCGACCGCGTTATTGTTGCTGTTTGTTGAAAGAAGGTTATATGGTGTATTATATTGAATTGGATGCAGAAGTCATGAAAGATTATAGAAGTAAATTCTGAAGCTTGATCTGAAGCTATTTCCGACAATCTATAATGCCACTTTTTTTTCCTGTAGCATCTAGTTTTTCGGTGCTATCCATACTGGAGAACTCCAAGGGTAGTAAGGTTGAATGTATAAATTTATTTTAATATAAAACATAAAATTAAACACAAGTTCTTAAAAAACAAATAATCTTTATTGAATCTTCTTAAAGACTAAAAATTAACATTATATCTTACAATATATATAATGGTCAGAAATCAACATATGAGGAAATAAATGCAAGCTAAAAATTAAATTTGGGCCTTTTAAGTGGTTTACTTATTGTAATTATTTTATTTATGCTAAGATAAACGAATTCTTAGCGGGGTTTAAATGAATACCATAAATTACAAATACTATAAATTGCAATTAGTAACCTTATTTTTATTGAAAACAAAAATAAAAAATAAAATATTTGCGATTGCAATTTATCTTTATAATTAATATTTAAACATATAATTTTAAAAGAAAGAAAGTAAAATGTGTTTGACCTAGATTGCATTTATTTCAATAACGATAATTATTATAAAATAATTATGGTTTAATTTTTCAGGGCGTTTCCTTTGGATAAGTAACTCCCCCTTCCTTAGGAATATTGTACTCCTGAACAATATAATTTCCTGAATTATTTTTTAAATCTATATGATTTCTTGACTTACAAAATTTAAAATTTAATAAAATTATTATGATAGACATTAAGGGAATTAAAATGAAAGTAGAATAAGAAAAAATTGTATAAACATTTTTTTCACATTTAATTTCCTTAATTTCTTCATTATTTTTTATTTATTTAACATGTAACATTTTTAGGTTAACTGTCTGATTAACGTGATCAATAGTTGCATAATTTGGAAGCAAAAATGATATCTTAAACTGTAAATTACTATTTGAAAATTTTATTTGATTTACTGTTATAGTACAGTTATCAAAGGTTATAATATAATTTTTATTTAACAAATATTCAATGTTATTATAAGTATTATATAAGCTTATACTTTTTGCATTTTTTATTAAAACAACTCCTAAGTCTAATTTTCATATCTGATTCTAAAGTTTTTGGCGCAATTTCCAAAAGAGTTTTCAAATAGTTTAGAAATACAATTTGATACTGGTTTTAATTTATTTTCATATTTTTCTGTATCAAGATAATAAGTTTTATTTTTGTATTTTATAACATATGAAATATTTATAGTAATTTCTTCATATTTAGAATTACGAACAAGAAAATTTTTATATTGAATAGCTTTATCTTTGCTCATTTCAGGAACGCGTATTACAAAAATTAATTTATTGTCATAAGTTAACAAAGAACTTCTAAGTTCCTAAATTTTAAAAATATTAATGTCATAAGCATCAATTTCTTCTGCGGTAAGAAAAGATCTGCTCGTTATCTCATGTTTTGCAAACATTATATTCTCTTGTATTTTTTCGATTACTTCATTTAGAAGATTTAAATCAGAAATTAGTTGTAAAAATTGAATTTGTTTGACAACGTTTCTATTTTCAGTTGAAACGCCATTGAGTAATTTATTTAGAAGTAAGTTGTTATTATTAATACTTTTTTGCAATATTTTAATATTTTTTTGGATATTATCGTTATAGTTAATTTTAATTTCATTGTTAGAGCTTTTTATATCATTATGTACATTTTCATCTAAAACTTTTAAATGTTGTTCAATTTAATTTTTGTCTGTTTCATCCATAGTTCCGAAGACAAATTTTAAAATCGAACCACCTAAATTTAGTAAAGATCTCTTATGTCTAAAAGGTATTAGTGTTTTAAAAGTATGCTGAAGTTTATTAATTTTATTCATGAGAATATTGAAATTATTTTTATCGGTTGGTAGATTAAAATTTTACTTTAATTGTTTTTCCAACGTATCTATGGTATATTCAATTTCATCCAAATTTATAATGTGAATAATTTTTTTATAACTTTCTATTATTTATATGTTACCATGTTGTGTTACGGCAAAAGCAGCTTCGGTTTCCAATTTTAGAACAATGATTGAAGGTTGACAAGTATTTACTAATAACAGCATTATTATTCTTGTTGGTAGTTTAGTCGGGAAGTTTATTATCTGAAAGTTTGAATATTCTTTTAATGCGACTTGGATGAATATTTTTATCATTATCATTTATTATTTTAATATTGGATCGATTAATTTTAATTTTTTTATATTTGGGTACTTCTTTATACCTAACGACAGCAGGGTTTTGTATTAAAATTTCATTAGTATTAGGTAGTTTAAATTGTTTCCGGTTCTTATTCATTTTATTGATAATTTGCTCTTTTTTTGATTGTAATTTAATTTTTATTTTCTCAAAATCAGAAATTTTGCCATTTATAAAATCTATTGGCTTAACTTCTGTTGTTGAATGAATGGTATTATTATATGCTTCTATTGTCTTAAAAATTTGACTTTCGGTATTTGATTCTGGATTTGTAATCCCGAGAATTCTAACACGTTCGGTCAGAGTTCCATGGGCTCTTTCAATATAAGAAGTACCTGTATGGCTTCGAGGAGAAGTAAAATGAACTATGATATTTATTCTGATGGAGTTTCAGAAATATTAAATTTATACGAAGTTGGATTTCTGTCATACTTCGCTAAATTACATTCTTCGCAATTATTGATATATTTACATATAAAATCCTTTAATTTTGGAAAATAATAGATGTCTTTTATTTCATTGAAATTTTCTAAGATTCCCCTGTGGTTTGTTTTCTAATGAAATTCTTTGATTAATTCTATCAGTTGGTCTTTATTTTCAATTTCATTAGCCAACTTGGTACATTAAAACAAATTTAATTCTATTATCATTACTAAATAATTCAATCAATTTATTTTGCAAGATAACAAATTTATTATCTTATAGTTCAGAATATATTGCAGTAATACCTTTATTTAGTGAACGTCTCAATAAATCATTTAGATAATTACCATTGGTTAAATCATTTTCATTAATAAAAATTTTGTTGTATCTTTTATATTTTGTTGCTAATTCATTTATCTTATGTTTTAGCAGATGTATCTGATTTAAATACTTATTTATAATGTTTTCTACGATTGGGATGTGGTTATCCAAATTTTCGACACCACTATAAATTGTAGTATGATCCCTTACAATACTAGACCCTTTTTCTTCAATTTGTAGAACATTAATTTCATTTTTATCTATTGTAATCCTGCTTAAAAAGTCAGCTACCTTGTTATCCCTTCCTTTAACATATTCTATATCAAAAACATATTCGTTTAATCTAATTCTCCATCGTTGGAGTTTACAGTTTGGATCTTTTAAAGAATTTAACCAAATTAATGGCTTATGATCCGTTCTGATAGTCAATTTTATCCCGTAAAGAAATGGTCTAAAATACTTGGTTGACCATACAATCGATAACAGTTCATTTTCTATTGTGCTGTATCTGATTTCATGTTCGTTTAATGGCCTGCTTACAAATGATATTGGTGACCGTTTTGAGATAAAACAGCTCCAATAGCATATTGGCTTGCATCAGTTGTCAAGACGAATTTTTGATTGAAGTTATGGTACTTTAAAATTGGATATCTCACTATTAACTCTTTGAGTTTCTCGAAAGCTTCAATATATTTAGAATCATTTGGATCTATTTTATTGTTCTTTTTCAGACATCTTGTAAGGGGTTGAGCTATTTTCGCGAAATTTTTGATAAATTTCCGATAATAACCAGTTATTCCTAGGAAACTTTTTATAGATTTTTGGGTTTTTGGAAGTTTTAAATTTTTCATTATATCAATTTTAGCCGGATTTGGTTTTATACCTTTATCAGGTAGTAAATGTCCCAGATACTCGGTTTCTTTTGAAAAAATTTCACATTTGTCTACTTGAATTTTTAAATTGTATTTACGTAAACTCTGAAAGACTTTAGATATAGCTTCAACATGTTCCTGAAGTGAGGTACTAAAAATTAGAATGTCGTCTAAATATACGACACAACAAATATTAATGAAATCGCGTAAAATATGATTCATCATTCGTTGAAATGTGGCAGGAGCATTCTTTAAGCCGAACGGCATCCTGGCAAATTCATAATGTCCCCGTGGGGTTGAAAATGCGGTTTTCGCCCGATCTTTTTCATCAACAAGTATTTGATGAAAACCTTTTGCGAGATCTAAGGTCGTAAAATATTGGGATCGCCCAAGTTTATCGAAAAGTGCATTAATGTTTGGTAATGGGAACTTATCATCTAATGTAATTTCGTTAAGTTTACGATAATCAACAACAATTCGCCATTTTTTTTCTCCCGAATAATCAATTTTCTTGGGAATTATATGGTGAATTACTATGCTTTATAATTCCTTGAGCTAACATTTCTATAGTTTGTTTCTCGACGTCTTGCTCATGTACTTTGGAGAAACGATATATTAGAATAAACTCGTTAAGAGGTTTTTGTAACAATTGAATGTTTAATTATATCAACATTAGTTATTTGTTGACTGTCTTGGTAGAATAAATCCTTATTATTATGGATAATATTCCTAAGGTATTCACATTCTTCTGTATTCAATTTTCCATCCTTTATATGATTGTAAATATCACTTGGATTTAAGGTTAAAGAATACAGTTGATGAATTTCATTGAACGGACATGCATTTTTAAATTTAGTTACTTTGCCTTTAATTTCTATTTGTTGATTTTCTAAATCAATTTTTGCACCGACACAGTTAATACGTTTTGTCCTAAAATTGTCCTAATTTGAGAAAATATATTATTATTAATAAATGAAGTAGTGGAACCAGTATCAATCAAACAATTGAATTTAGTTTCATCAATTATGAATTCTACTATTGGTAAAGAATGTCCTTGGTTTGTTTCCGAGGCCCGAACCGAAATTTTTTTTTGTGATTTTGTCTGATTTTCTTGTTCGGTATGATTCAGGTCTAATTCCATTAGTTCTAAAAGTTGATTAGATTGAGAATTCTGATAATTCCAAGAAATACCACTTTGTTGATTATTATTATTACGCTTACCATTATATCGACTTTGAACGGAGTTATTATTAAAACGATTATTGTTAAAATTACGCTTGAAATTACTATTATAATTATGGTTGTAATTATTATTAGAATTACGGTTGTAATTATAACCATAATTTCTATTATTACAAGCATTATTTCGATTATTATTAGCAGAATGATTGAAATTACGATAGTTATTTGAGGTATTATTACCGTTATGAAATTGATTATTGCTATTATTTCGAGTAAATTTAAGATTAGACTGTTCAAAAAATGCTTGTTCTAAAGAAATTACATTTTTTATTCTCAAGAACATACAATCAGCTCTTGGAATTTTGCACAAGAACTTCTGAAGAATAGATTTTTCATTATTTTTTACTTCAAATTCAATTGGCTTATTATCATCTAACTTATATTTTAAGTTTAATTTATCTAAAATTTTAGAAAGATCTGAATAAAATTGACTTACAGTATGAAATCTGATAGAATTTCTTTCTTCCTTTAGCCTCAAATATGATTCCTGCACCCCAAATGTTTTCTTCAGTTGGTTTTTGATGGAAATCCATGTGTTATCTTAAATTCTCCATATTGCAATTGCTGCTGGTCCCTGGATCTTTGATGCCAGGATGTTTAGTAGGATATTTTTCGTATTCGCATACTCAGTAGAATTTAAAATTGCTTCTACCTCTTTGTTAAAATTTGTTAATTCAAAAGTGTCATCCCCACGAAATATTGGAACGGACCTTGCATCATTTATCAAATCCATTGTATTTATTTCGTTAGCCATTTTATTTTTTGATAGTTGATTTAAACGTTTGTTTGTTGTATTTTTCTTCGTAGTATTTCTCCTTTTCCTCAGAAATTGTAGGTAAAGATGTAGTTGTTCTTATTTTAGTTAAAAGTTGTGCTTGGATTTCATTAAAATATTTACTGATATTTAATGAACAATGTTTTATATTTTTGGTTTTTTTCACCAACAAATCCTTGAAAGGAAACTAATTATTTTTTTTTTTTTTAATTATTTATAAAATATTATTATAATATTTTTTTTAAATTAATATTTCGCTAGTATAACGTAACTTTTTTTCAATTTAACATTAATCTGTTCTTTTATTAAAATAATTGGTTTGGCGATCCTACCGACTTCGCCAATAATTTATTTTAATATAAAACATAAAATTAAACACAAGTTCTTAATAAAACAATTAATCTTTATTGAATCTTCTTAAAGACTACAAATTAACATTAAATCTTACAATATATATAATGGTCAGAAATCAACATATCAGGAAATAAATGCAAGCT
Organism: Poecilobothrus nobilitatus; assembly: GCA_947095535.1. Classification (NCBI taxonomy): domain Eukaryota; kingdom Metazoa; phylum Arthropoda; class Insecta; order Diptera; family Dolichopodidae; genus Poecilobothrus; species Poecilobothrus nobilitatus. The sequence continues at coordinate 227,318,181 of OX352772.1, forward strand.
AAAAAATAAATTTGGGCCTTTTAACTGGTTTACTTATTGCAATTATTTTAGTTATGCTAAGAATTCTCAGCCCGGTTTAAATGAGTAGGTTACTATAAATTACAATTAGTAACCTTATTCTTATTGATAATAATTAATATTTAAACATATAATTTTAAAAGAAAGAGAGTAAAATGTGTTTGACCTAGATTGCATTTATTTAAATAACGATAATTATTATAATTTTACAGGGTGTTTCCTTTGGATAAGTAACTTGTGGTCTCAATTTTCATTGTAAGTGCCTGATGGTTCGTTAGGTCTCGTATTCCCAGTTTTTGTCCTGTTATCACCCTGAAATTTACGTTTGCGTTTTAATATGATTTTATGAATTTTTCTATTGTCAAGAGTTATTATCGAAACTTTGTTATTGGTTTTTGTCTTATGTTTGGTAAAACTACGGGTTACAATTGTTTGGTTAATTTCTATATTTTCGAGGTGTTTGTGATTTTTATTTAATTCTTCTATGTTAAATTTTGATTTATTTTCTATTTGGTTTCGAATTTCGGGATAAAGGTTTGCTATGCATTCGTTCACTTTTTGGAGATAATCATGTTTAGAACTGCAGTTAATATTTTTTGAAAAAGGAGTTAGTTCTACCACAAAATAGTTCGTATGGGGTGTGTTTTGTGGTAGTATGTATATCGTTATTATAGGTAATAAGGCTTTTGTCCAAGATTTCTTCATGGTTTTGGTTCTTTTGTTTACTTAAAATTGTCCTGTAGATTTCGGTTAAGGTTGAATGTAAACGTTCTACCGGGTTATTGTTGTCTTGTTTGTTTAAAGCAGGTTATATGTCGTACTATATTGGATTGGTTTCAGAAGTCATGAAAGATTATAGAAGTGAATTCTGAACCTTGATCTGAAGCTATTTTCGACAATCTATAACGCCACTTTTTTTTTTGTAGCATCTAGTTTTTTCGGTGCTATCCATACTGGAGAACTCCAAGGGTAGTAACTATGTTGGAAAATATTTTGATTTAACATATCTCCAATCTGTTTTTGGATTTCTTGTTTATGTATATGAGGATAGCGATAAGATTTGATAAAGATGGGTTAGTCATCAGTGATATATATTTTATGTTTTATTTGGTCTGAGAATGTAAGTGTATCTCTTTCTCTAAAAAAAATATTATCATATTCTCTATACGTTTGAAGGAGTGAATTGCGTTCTTCGTCGTTCAAATGGTCTGTTCGAATTAGGTCGTATATCTTTTTTCGTGAAACATTTTGGTCTAAGGTGCAAGTAATTTGGTAAGTATTAATTTCGGTATAGTTTGTTCTAGATTCAGTTTTAATTGATTGTTCTAAGTACAGCAATCTTTCTATATCAGATTGATTTATTTGCACCAGACTGCACCAGTCTTTAGCTTGGTAAATTCCTTCATATATAAATATGTTGGGAGATACAGTTGAGCAACTATAAAATCAGTTTTCCGCGCAGAAACAAAATATCTAATAAAATAAATAATTTATATAACAAAACAAATTACTAATATAACATCTAATAACTTTTTATATAAATTTTAAAGTTAAAACTCACATTACTATCAATAAATTAAAAACATTGGAAAAAGAAATTAACAAAAAATATATTTATATATAGTGTGTATATATATAATCAATTTAATAAATGAAAATATATTTAGTAATGAAATAAATATAATAAAACAGTTTTAAAATAAACAATTATTATTAAAAGTGAAATTTAACTTTATGAGATTAAAAAGAGTGTTAACATTCGACAAAAATAGAGACATACCAGCAGATAATATGACAGCAGAAATTGAAAAATTAAGAGAACAAATCCGCTTTATGGAATTACAACACCAACAAGAAATAGAAAGTTTGCGACAACAAATACCGCAAACAAGGTTCAACTTAACAGAGAATTACACATATACTTAACATATTCCAACATATCAAAACCTTCACTGCAAACAACGATTATAGTTTAAACGAATTTATCAATGCCGTAGAAAATGTAGGAGCACTATGTGGAAACAATGTACATCTGTTGCAGTTTGGTCTACAAATTGTATTTAAAGAAAAATTACAAGGAGAACCCCAAAAATGTATTTAGCGACTAGATGATAATTTGAACCGCGATGCTGTAAAAAATGAATTAAAAGCAGAATTCCGGACAAGGCAGAGTTATAAGAGACTAATGGATGAATGCAGAAATCTCAAGGTTAGTAATTTAAGAGAACTATTTAGTAAAGTTAAGATTATTAATAGTCAATTAAACGAATTGTACGAATACGATGACAACAAACCAGAAAATTATAAACCAAGTTGTAATGATCAAAATTTGGTTGATATAATAAAAGATATGTTAACTGGTAGTTATCGTATTAATAAAAAAAGTAAAATGAAATATTTAACGAAATATTTAACGTTTTTGACGATTTATGTTTACTAGATGAAAAAGAAGTGATTCATTATAATTATAGAAAAAACTTTACAAATGTCAATAATAGTAATATCTAATAAAAAAAATTATTTTTGTGATAAAAATAAAAATTTTAATTCCCAAAATTTTAATCATGATAGAATATATAAAGGTTTTAAGAATAGTTATCAAAATCAATATCCAAATTTTAATAGACAAAATCAAAATTTCAGTAATCAAAATTAAAATTTCAGTAATAAAAATCAAAATTTTAGTAATCAAAATTAAAATTTTAGTAATCAAAATTAAAGATATAATCCTTACCAATTTAATAAAAATCAGATTCAAGATCGTTCCATGAGAACATATAATTCTAGACCAAGACAATATCGCACAAATAATAATCCAGACATTGAACCAAGAGAATTAGCCATTGACAATGTCGAAATGAGTGACGTAAATTTTACGAAAGAGCCTCGTATAACGAACTCCCTATAATTAGTTTGACCATCGATAACAAAAAAATTAATTGTTTAATTGATACTGGTTCTCAAACTAGTATAACTAAACCAAACATTTTAAATAATTACGAACTAATTAATTTAGAAAAACCTCTTTTTTTTCTCAACCATTAATGGTATTTCAAAAGTATTTATTTATTTATTTATCCCAATAAAAGTACAAAAGGTCTGGCCTTATAAGTGTACAGATCATATATCGCGTTAAATAATTATGTTTTTTTGTTGTTGTAATATAAATTTTAAAATTTTCTTTCAATGAGAAAATTTGTCAACAAATTTTCTCATATTGTAATTTAATTCTGGTCAATCTATTATTTTGTCAATTTTCCCATTCTTTAATTCTTCCGACAAAAGATACCGCGCTTAATATTTTTCTCACCGGTAAATTATTAATTCCACGAATTGACCATCATAATTCATAAACAAATTAACATCGCTTTCTCTTTCCCACTTCATTCGTTAATCATGTTATTATTATAATTATTAATTTCCCATCAAAAGTTTTCGGGATAAATCAAATCGAGTTCAATAAATTTTCCCACAAATTAAAAGCTGATTCTTGCAATTAATTATTATAAATACTAACGTTCTTTCAATTAAAAATCAGTCTTATAAGTTTATCTTCCTCGGTTCCTTCTTTAATAAGGAATATACAAAAATTAATATTATAATAATAAACTAATATTAAGTTTATATTTAAAGTTTTAATTTAAGTTTAAATTTAAATAATAAAAAAAATATAAAACACCAAATTTTATTATTTTGTTTTTTTTAATGTTTTAATATTTTTTTTTTGATTTGACATCAAATAAAAATAAATGTGGCGCAGCCGGTAGGATTACCGACATTACATTAACATTAACTTTACTTCAGTTATAAGTGATTAGTGCAGTGTCTCCTATCAAGGAGTTAATCGGTATTCTTTAATAACAATTTGTCGAGACAATTTGTTAAAAATCAAAATAAAAACAAAATAAATAAAAACTTTTGGTGCAAATAACTAAAATAAAATACAAAAAAAAAAAAATATAAACAATTTTATAAAAAAAAAAAGTGATAATTTTGAGCCAATTTTGAAACATTCAATTGTGAAAACAGAAAAAAAAAACAAAATGGCACTAACATTCAATGATATTGTAAAAGAAGCTCGCTCAATACCAGTATTTTCTGGGAGCGACACTTATTCACTTTCTTCTTTTATATCAGAAGTCGACACATTATTGAGCCTGGTTCCAGAAGAACCAGGAAGAGGCTATATTAATAGAATACTACATTCTAAAATCCAAGGGAATGCCGCTATGAGCATCCGGAGATTACAAAATGCAACGTGGGAACATGTTAAATTGCAGCTCATCAAATCTTTTGGCGTAGCAGAAAGCTATTTAAAGCTTAAGGAACAAGCGGATCAAATTCCAGATAAAAATGTAAGTCAAATTTATTCTAAATTAGTTATAGTATTAGACAAATTAAATATGAAATATTCACTGGATCCTAGTCAACCTGGACAATTCCAACCCATAAATAATGAAAGGTCAATTTTAGATAAATTTCTAAATAAAATTGACAGGGTGGATTCCATGTTTATTAGGTCCAGGAATTTAAATACATTAGAGGAAGCATATCAAGCCTTAGTCGAGACGGGTTTTCATAACAATAAAACTTATAATGACTCATATAGACCTAAAAAGCATCATAATAATTTTAATCATAATGCTTTTTCTAATAATAATAATAAAATGAATAATAATAAAAATCACAATTTTAATAATTACTATTCTAATAACAACAATAACAGGACTAATAACAATACTGCTATTAATCGTTTCTATCATACTAACAATAGAAATAATTTCAATAATTCTAACAGTTACCGCAACCAATCGGGTAATTAGTAAGTAACCAAAAGTTCAATTCTGGAACCTTTAGGAACAATAGGAACTATTATAACAATCCTGATCCAAATGCAATGGACGTGGATTATTATAACCCCAACTCAATAGATTTAAAACATAATACCACAAAACGCGTTGCAAATTTTCCTTTAACGCCTCCAACAGTAGACTCCCCATAACAACTTTAACTATAGAGGGACAAAAAGTAGATTGCCTAATAGACTCAGGAGCAGCTACTTCAATTATAGACCATAACATTTTTCCCTCAAAGAGATATAATAAATTATTAAACCCTATAGAATTGCAAACTATTACTGGTAGTCAAATTATTCATAATGAAATTATAACAAAAATACCAGACGAATTCAATGAGAATACTTCAATGTCATGGAAAGTAACTAACCTTTCTAATAAAAAATTTAGTGCTATTATAGGCCTAAATTTACTTTCTCCAATTGGTGCCAAAATTGACCTACTTAATGGAGAAATTGTGGTGAACAATAAGGCTACCAAATTTAATTACGCCTATCCCACAACAAACATATACCAACTAGAACCGTTAGATTTAAACAATCATGACTTATTTGAAGTATTACGAAACGAAAATTTAAATAAGGAAGAAGAAAAACATTTAAAACATATTTTATACAAAAACAAAGATTTATTTTTTAAAGATGGGGACAATTTAACTTGCGTAAATGATGTAAAACATCAAATAATAATTACTTGTTCTCAACCAATATACAGTAAAATATACAGATTCCCTAAAATTCATGAAGAAGAAGTAAATAAACAGATAAAAGAAATGTTGAGACAAGATATTATTCAACCCTCTAATAGTCCATACAACAGCCCTATATGGGTTGTTCCCAAAAAACTGGATAATACAGACAAACAGAAATGGCGGATAGTAATTGACTACCGCAAACTAAATGAAATCACAGTTAATGATAAATTCCCTATTCCAAACATCGAATCCTTATTTGATAAACTTGGTCGCGCCCAATACTTTTCGACCTTAGATGTCGCTAAGGGTTTTCACCAAATTTTGGTTGACGAAAAAGATAGGGCTAAAACCGCATTCTCAACACCACAGGGTCATTTTGAATTTAAACGAATGCCATTTGGACTCAAAAACTCACCCGCGACCTTTCAAAGGATGATAAACCATGTCCTGAGGGACCATATAAATAAAATTTGTGTCGTCTATCTTGACGATATTTTGATATTCTCAACATCTCTTCAAGAGCATGTTGAACCAATAACAGAAATACTAAGGAAATTAAGGGAATATAACTTAAAGATACAAGTTGATAAATGCAATTTTTTTGCAAAATCAACTGAATATTTAGGACACATTTTAACTCAAGAAGGTATAAAGCCAAATGATAAAAAAATTGAAATTATTAGAAATTTAGAACTTCCAAAAACTCGTAAACAAATAAAAGGCTTTCTGGGAATAACAGGGTACTACCGCAAGTTCATAAAAGACTATGCCAAGGTAGCACAACCGCTTACAAAATGCCTTAAAAAAGATAGTAAGATAAATGTAAATGGCGTACTTTATAAAAACTCCTTTAACAAACTTAAGAGCTTAATTACAAGTCCACCTATTCTACGCTACCCTGACTTCAAAAATAAATTTATTTTAGTAAGAGACGCGTCAAACTATGCTATTGGTGCAGTGTTACAACAAGATGGATACCCTATTTGCTATGCGAGCAGAACGCTAAACAAACATGAAACTAAGTATTCAACTATAGAGAAGGAATTGCTTGCTATTATCTGGGCAACCAAATACTTCAGACCTTATTTGTACGGTACAACATTTACAATTAAAACTGACCATCGACCACTAGTGTGGCTAAGTTCTCTTAAAGAACCTAACGCGAAGCTACAAAGATGGCGAATCAAATTAAATGAATATGACTATACCATCGAATACGTTAAGGGAAAAGACAACAAAGTCGCAGACTTCTTTAGTCGAATTGATTCGAACAAATTTGAAATAAATACTTTAAATAAAAAACGTCGAATATATCCCATTAGCTCAGTCTGGAATGAATCACAGACTCTAAAACGAAAGAAATTATACGGTCATATAAAACCAAAGGAAGTTATATCAAATAAAAAATGTAAAATAGCGCCCATCAACCCAGTCTGGCATGAACCCCAGACCTTAGACCGTATAAAGTTATACGCAAATATAAAACCCAAAGAAATAGGAGTAAATATTTTAAACAAAAATGATTCTGAGTTAGCAACAATTCATAGTGGTGCCAAAGATTTGGGTGACCATATTCCTATCTCAGAAAATATAATTAACAAATACCATACTCAAATTCATTTAGTTAAAGAAAAAAATAAAGAATTAATAATCAAATACAACCACTTCAGACAAATCTATATTTCTGAAAGTGATTTAATTAAAAATAATATTTTAAATGATCTATTAAGAAGATATATTAGAAAACGCACTACAGGAATTTATTCTGAATTACAAAATCCAAAATATAACATTTTACAACGAAAATTAATTGAACTATTTTCTAATGATCAAAATATAAAATTTATTAAATGTAATAATAAAGCTTTAGAATTAGATAGTGAAAAGGACGCAATTAAAATTATTGACGAAACACACAAAACAACAAATCACAGAGGAATTTTAGAAAATTATAACGAATTAAGAAATACCCACTTTTATCCAAGGCTAAAAGAGCTAATTCATAAGTATGCCAATAACTGTGATATTTGTAACTTAGCGAAATATGACTGAAAACCTGACAAATACAAATTTGAAATCACTGAAACCCCTTCCGAACCCAATGAAATAATACATGGAGACTTATTTTTCTGTTACAAGGAAGTTTATCTAACAATATTAGACAAATTCACCAAACATCTTATGATTCAAAGGTTAAACGATCGGAATTCGGTTACAATAATACAAGCTCTAAAAAATAGATTTGCAATTTTTAGTAAATCAAAAAAATTCGTATTCGATAATGAATTCAATACCATTAATATAAAAGACTTTTTAAGGGTAGAAAATATAGAATCGCACATTACTTCTCCTAGATCTTATACTGGCAACTCACCTATTGAAAGAGTTCATGGAACCCTAAGTGAGCACTTGCGTACTCTAGAAGCTCAAAAATCTAAATTAACCCCATATGAAAAAATTCTATTTGCCGCTGAAAAATACAATAATAGCATTCATTCAGTTACCTTAGAAAAACCTATAGATTTTCTAAAAAACAAAGTTACTAATTTAGATATTATCAAAGAAAGATTGAACAAAGTAAAAAATAGTGTAATCGCAAAATTAAATGAAAAGAGAAAACCTTTCTCACCAGAAAATAAAGCCGAAATACTTATAGAAAACCCCGAGGCAGTTCGCTATAAACACCTACATAAATACATTAAAATAAAAACTAAACTTGATAATAATAGGTTAAAAGATCTTAGAAATAAAAACATCCACCCAACAAGAATAAAACGAAACTTTAAATTTTTTACAGACAATCAAGACAACAATAAAAGCAAAACCAAAGACAATCCTGGTCAGACTTCTTCAACTAACTATATTTCTATTAACACTGCAACTTACTAACACCTCAACAATTTCTATACAAAAATTAGAAAATGAAGGAGGATTTCAAATAATAAGATTAACAAAAACGCAGTTAATATCAAACTATTCCAAAATCCTTCACATAACAGATACGAACGAATTTCAGTCAACTTTAGATGAAATTAAAAATAACATAAACTTAATTTACTCGCCAGAAAATGTTCTCTACTAATCAAACAACTTCAAGTTCAAATTCAAAAGACAAAACATAGTTTAAAAACAATAACTCTCTTTCGACGAAAAAGAGGCTTAATAAATTTAGGAGGCAAAATTGCTAACTGGCTTTTTGGCACAATGGACAGCGACGACAAAGCTGCAATAAATACCATCGACATTAATAATCATCTTTCTATAATAAATCTAAATAACCAAATTAAAATTAATACAGATCTTCAAAATAATATTAACATTTTAAAAAATCGCATAATGCAAAATCAAGTATTAACTTTACAAACTTTAAATCACACAACAGATATTACTAACAAAAGTATAAAAAATTTGCATTTCTTATCATTACTAACCGACATTAACCTAGTAAATTCTGAAATAGATAAAATCCAACAAAATATTATGTTTGCAAAACAAGGTATTATGAGTCATTCAATTTTAACCGATAATGAAATCGATGAATTTAGTATCGATACATTTAAATATAAAGAAATAAAAATTTCTCTTTTAAAATATGACAATAAATTAATATTCGTTATTCTAATTCCAAACCCCACTAAGGAACTTGGTATAAAGTATTTGATATTGCCAACTCCAAATAGAAATTTTGAAGAAATATTTATCGAAAATAATAATGTAATTCAATATAAGGATAAAATTTATATTGATAATAATGAAAAATATATAAAACTATTAACACCATCTAATGATTGTATTAATAATTTAATAAATGAAAATTATAAAAATTGTAAGAAAATAATAAAAAATAATTTTGAAATCAATGAAATTTTTCCTCACATGATTTTAATTAAAAATTGTAAAAATCACTCTCTAACAAATAATTGTGATCATTCAAAACATATATTAAATGGAAATAATATTGTAGAATTCCATAATTGTTCAATAAAAATAAATAATGTAACATTTCTAAATAATGAAAAAATAGAAAAAAATCATATTATTGTACCTAATTATTTACACATTTATAATGTAAGCTTAAAATTAAATATTGAAGATATAAATATAAAACAAACTAAAAATTTAGAACGAATTTATGACATTAAAAATAAAACAAATAATAATTTATTACTCTCAATAATTTTGCCTTTATCAGCAATTATTATCATTGTAATTTTATATATTATAAGAAAAATAAAAATTTGTAAAAAGAAAGAACCAAAGGAAATTAACACAGAAAAAAGAACACTCAGGAGAGTGTCCAACTTAACGATGGGGGGATCATATATCGCGTTAAATAATTATGTTTTTTTGTTGTTGTAATATAAATTTTAAAATTTTCTTTCAATGAGAAAATTTGTCAACAAATTTTCTCATATTGTAATTTAATTCTGGTCAATCTATTATTTTGTCAATTTTCCCATTCTTTAATTCTTCCGACAAAAGATATCGCGCTTAATATTTTTCTCACCGTAAATTATTAATTCCACGAATTGACCATCATAATTCATAAACAAATTAACATCGCTTTCTCTTTCCCACTTCATTCGTTAATCATGTTATTATTATAATTATTAATTTCCCATCAAAAGTTTTCGGGATAAATCAAATCGCGTTCAATAAATTTTCCCACAAATTAAAAGCTGATTCTTGCAATTAATTATTATAAATACTAACGTTCTTTCAATTAAAAATCAGTCTTATAAGTTTATCTTCCTCGGTTCCTTCTTTAATAAGGAATATACAAAAATTAATATTATAATAATAAACTAATATTAAGTTTATATTTAAAGTTTTAATTTAAGTTTAAATTTAAATAATAAAAGAAATGTAAAACACCAAATTTTATTATTTTGTTTTTTTTAATGTTTTAATATTTTTTTTTTGATTTGACATCAAATAAAAATAAAAGTTACATAGGAAATCACAAATTTAGATTAAAAAATATAATTATTAAAAAAGGAAAAAAAAAAAAATATATACAATTATTTACGTTAAATTAATATAATTTTACAGTTCAATAAAACATAAGAAATTACAAAGCTAATGATTATAATATGTAATCAACAAATACCTAACAACAATTGCAATACCCAAATTTCAGAATGACATTAACAACTAAATAATTTAATTTGAAGAGAAGGTGCAAATAAGAAGCTAGCAAGACAATACTATTAAGAAAAGCCATGTCACACAAAAAAAAAGAAAGAAAAAAAAAAAAAAAGAGAGAATAACAATATTAGTAAGCAATCAAATATTAGTAAGCAATCAATCAGATACAAATTAGGTTGAACTTAAGAACAGTTTGCAATCAATAATAAATTTACTAATAGATACATGGGCTTTAATTGAAGTTGGTAATAGGTTCCATAGCCTGATAACTCTTACAACAAAAGAAAGGTCCATAGGTCTAGTAGTAAATCGAGGGAACCGAATTTGATTAGTTCTTAAAGAATGCAATTGATTAAATTTAGAAAAAAGATAAACAGGGAGTGATGATCGAAGTATTTTAAACAGCATAATCAGACAGCGTAGATTATAGAAAGTTTTAAGTCGCGGACAACCAATTACATTCTCGGTGACATGTGAAATATGATCATACCGGCCCAGTGAATAAATGAATCGAGTTGAGGAGTTTAATGATCTTTCTAGTTTCAAAAATGTACTGGCATCACAACCACTAAAGATTTCACTTCCGTAGAGAAAGTGAGGAATTAGCAAGCATTTGACAAGTTTAAGACGTACATGTTGCGGGAGGAAGTGTTTGAGAAAATAAAGTTTTTTAAGTATGAAATATATGCTTTTATTTATTACAGCAGCCTGTTTATTCCCATTTTCTTCTGTTATATAAAGACCTAGACTTTTAACAAGGGCAGAGAGAGGTACTACAACTCCATTAAGGTAAATATTAGGCATTAAGTGTTTGATGGGTTAGATATGGCCTGGGTTTTAAAAACATTTAATTGAAGATGATTTCATTGTGCCCATTTGTACACTTCAAACAGATCACTGTTCATTTTGGAGACACCATTAAGAAGGTCGTTTATACTACAATCCACCATGAGCTGAACATCATCTGCAAAGATATGAGTTAATGAATGATTGATCACAGAAGGTAGATCATTGATATAAATAACAAACAAAAGAGGCTCAAGAATTGAGCCTTGGGGAACCCCTTTGTTCATTATGTTGAAATTAGAAAATAAATCACCAATACAAGTGCATTGAAATCTGTCTGATAGATAGGAGAATATGAGTTTGGTGGCCGGAAGCGAGAAGAAAAATTGGTTGACAAGTTTTTTACAAAGGAGAATATGGTTTATGGTGTCAAAAACTTTGCTAAAATCAAGAAGCAGTAAGATAGAAACAAATTTCTTATCAATGTTTTCCCTAATTTTTTCAGTTATCCCAAGCATAGTAGTGGTGATGCTGTGGCAGATTGATTTCACATTGATTAAATCCAGATTGATTTTGGTAAAGGTTTACACGAGGGTCACTTTCAATGAATTTTAAAATTTGGTCTTTAATAGTAGATTCACAAAGTTTGGAGAGGCAAGAAAGAATAGTAATAGGTCTGAAATCCGAAGGTGCTTGATGATTATTCGTTTTAGCAATGGGATTAATGCGTCCTTTCTTCCACTCTGATGGAAAAGAAGAAGTAGTTAAAATAGAGTTAATAATATAAAGAATGTAAGAACCGAAAGCAGGAAAGATTAATTTAATAAATTTTAGATGAATACCATCAAGTCCAAGAGCATTAGAAGTTTGCGAATTTAGTATTAGGTAAAGTTCATGAAGAGAAATATTACGGAAAGAGAGAGCGTTAGACTTTTCTTCTATGTCAGCTATATTAAATGACGTGTCCCTATGCTCAGTGCTCTTAGAACCTGAAAAATAATTATTCAAGTGATCTATATCTTCAACAAAAGTTTCATGCGAGATTCAAGTTTCATCCAAGATTTTTCGCTTGTTTCCAAAATTCTCTAGAGTTGGAGGTTTGGTTAAAAATATATTCCCCGTAGTCTCTTCTTGCATTTCTATTAATTTCTGTAACCTTGTTTCTTAAAACATTGTACTTTGACCAATTCTCATTAGAAGGGTTAGATTTATAGAGCTTAAACGCACTATCTGTAAAAGTACTGAAAAAAATTAAAAATCCTATACTTTATCTTGGAAAATTATGGAACTGCCAAAGCGTATTTATGACGCTATTATAGGATTAAATTTTCTAGAACCCCTTAAAGCAAAATCGACATTGGAAATAAAAATATTAAAATAAATAATTCAAAAATCTATTACAGAAAGGAAGATAAATACTTTATTATTAATGAAATATGTAACCTTGAAAATAGTAATATCGATCAATTAAGTCTTGATCACTTAAATAGCGCGGAAAAATACCATCTTTTAAAAATTCTTAAACAATATAATAATTTTCTTTTTAAAGAAGGGGATGGGCTCTCTTCAACTCATGAAGTTGCCCATAAAATTATAACAACAACTTGTAACCCTATATACTCTAAAATATACCGATACCTAAGGGTACATGAAAATGAAATTAAGCCTCAAATTAAGGAAATGTTGGAACAAAACATCATCCAACATAGTAGTTCTTCCTATAACAGCCCTTTGTGTACTGTTCCAAAAAAATTGGACAATTCCGGTAAGAAAAAGTTCCATATTGTTATAGACTATAGGAAGCTGAATGCTGTCACAATCAGTGACAATTTTCCGATTCCTAATATTGACGGAATATTAGATAAACTTGGTAAATCGCAATATTTCTCAATTCTCGATGTGGCCAAGGGATTTCACCAAATTCCGGTGAAACCCGAAGACAGAAAGAAGACCGCTTTTCTACAACATTCGGTCACCTTGAATATTTGAGGATGCCATTTGGTCTCAAAAATGCGCCCTCAACATTTCAAAGATTAATGAATTTTGTTTTAAAAGATTTAATAAACAAAATTTGTGTGGTCTATTTAGATGACATTCTCATCTTTAGTACCTTTAGAAGAACATATAAATAACATAAAAAAGGTTTTCGACCGACTAAAAAATGCCGGTCTAAAAATTCAAATTGACAAATGTAATTTTTTAAAGAAACAAACCGAATTTCTGGGTCACATCTTAACACCACAAGGTGGTAAGACAACGAAATTACCAACGACAGTTAAACAGATTAAAAGATTTCTAGGAATGACTGGCTACTATAGGAAATTCATAAAGGATTACGCGAAAATTGCATATCCAATAACAAGGTATCTAAAGAAAAACGCGAAAATAAACTTGAATGATGCGAATTACATAACAGCCTACGAAAAACTTAAAGACATTATAACGAACCACTCTAATTTAAAATATCCGGATTTTAACAAAAGATTTAATTTAATAACAGACGCAAGTAATTTTTCTCTTGGAGCAGTTCTTACTCAGGATGGTCATCCAATTTCTTATGCTGCTAGAACTTCGAATGACCATGAGAAAAATTGTTCAACTATATAGAAAGAACTTTTAGGAATTGTATGGGGTACAAAATATTTGGACCCTATCTATTTGGAAAAGAGTTTGACGTACAAACAGATCATCAGTCTATCAAGGGGCTTCACGCCAAGTATACGGGTAAGGACATAAACCTTAGGTTACAAAGATGGCTCATCTCTTTAGGTGAATACGACATGAAAATAGACTATATAAAAGGAAAAGACAATAACATCGCGGATTTTTTGAACCGTATAAATACAGAAACAAAAGAAATAAATTCACTTCAAAATCCAGAATTAAATGACACTTTAGAAACTTATAATTTAGACTTCTCAGACTTATATATAGATTTAGAAAATAGAACCGATTCTTTAACCGAAATTAATTTACTAGACGACTCAATTGAAAATCAGACAGTACACTCTCAAAAAGAAAATTCCGAAGACCATATACCTATACTTGAAACAGTTGTAAATAGATTTAGAAATCAATTAAAATTAAAAGAAAAAAAGACAAAGAATTCGAATCAATATTTAAAAATAGAAGAATTTTCATTGACGTAAATGATTTAAATAATAATAACACCGCTGATATTCTAATGATCACGAGTATAATATATTACAACAAGTGATTGTAAACCTTTTCTCTCAGAATGAAAAGATAAAATTTCTTAAATGTTATTACTTCGCAGAAGATATTGTGGAAGATGAAACTTTAAAAAAACAAATATCTATGTTTCACAAAAATGAATTAGGTCATTCTGGGATAGTAGCAACATATGAAGGTATTAAAAGTAAAATTTATCATCCAGATCTTAAACTTTTTGTTCACAAAATAATAAATAATTGTGATATTTGCATTGCTAGTAAATATGACGGAAACCCAGTAAAGAAAAAATTTCATATAACTGAAATATCTAAAACTACAGGAGAAATTATCAACGTAGATACATACGTAGGTAAATAGCAAACATGCCTTTATTAATTTTATCGTCAAATTTTCTAAACTTGCTTTCATTTAGAGGATCGAAATTCCTCTACAATTACAGAAAAATTGAGACAATATTTGGCTATTAAAGGAACAATAAAACAGCTCCTTTTTGACAATGAGTTTAAAATTTTATAATAATACCTATCATTCAACAATTAAAGCAACTCCCTTAGAAGTTCAGGAACATAAAATTAATCATAATATTATTTACGAAAGAATTAAAAGAACGAAAGATAAAATTATTAATAAAATTAATCAAACTCGCGAAAATTACATTGAAGAAAGGGAACAAGGATTCATAAAAAATTACAAAGCGGTAAGACACAAAGAACAACCTCCGTTTCGAAAACATAACTTACAAAATATTCACGAATCAAATATTAAAAGACCTTTAAAATTTACAGATAATACTGATATTATCAATTCTCCTCATGACGATACAACTAACTCATCCATACGAAATTTTAGAAATAATTAATGACCTTAGAGGAAAATATTAACTCCATCAAATCAAATTTAAATAAGGAACTGGCCTTAAACTAAATTGACAATATGAAGAACCGAATTAAAACGATCATATCAAACAGACAAAAAAGAGGAATTGTAAATTTAGAAGGCACAATGTTAAAATGGACTTTTGGTACTATGGACGACTCCGACAGACAAAACATCGAAGAACGCTTAAAAGCATATACAAATAAGGACAAACTTATATCTGATAACCTTAATCAACAGACTAAGATAACTTAGTCACAAGTAGAAATGGTTTAATTCATCCAAGCATTCTTTCAACTGATCAAAACTTATTCTATCGATTCAAAAAGGCTAGCTAACATACGTTTAGGGTTTGCAAAATATTGTAATGAATCACTGGACTTTGTCATTCAATTTCTAAAAAAATTTATAGAAATAAGTAGAAAATTATTAATACCAATAACTAATTCAAATTACAAACAAATAGATGAAAATATGGAATTTATAATAGAATATGCAAATAAAACTTTCACTTTTGAAAAAGATGTAACTTTAAAAAATTTAAAATTAAGTAAAAACTATGTTTTCAAGAAAAATTGTAAATTTATAGTAAATAAGAAAGAAGAATTTATTGAAATAGATGATGATATTTTAATAATAAACAATATTAAAAATAAAACATTAAATAGTTCATTTGACGAACGAAAAATCGTCCTAAATGGTAATTATTTTATAAATTTTCAAAATTGTTCAATACAGATTGACAATAAAAATTTTAGTAACATTATGAATAAAATTGTTAACAGATTTGTAGTTCCTTAAATTTCAAAATAAATCATACTGAGTAATCAATTGAAGAAATTATTTTAAATCAAGAAAAGAATATAAAAGAAATAAATAACTTAAATGATCATCAAATTTTTAACGTTTCTTTAACTTTATTGTCAACAATGATATTTTTTGGAATAACAATATTTTTAATTTTCTATGTAAAGACAAATATATATTAAATTTATATTAAATTTAATTACTAGTGTTTATATAATAATTTAAATTATTATTTTTTTTTATGATAACTTTGTAATTATCATTTCATTTGCATGGGCTATTGTTAGGTCGGGTATGTTAAGGTTCCTCTGTTGTTTAAGAGTATTGGGGAGCAATAATTTATTATGCAAACTTCACCATTATCGTTTGCCCAACCATCTACAACTGCTCCTTCTGGTTTGTTATTATGTCTCTTAACAATAGTGATATTTTCTTGTAAATTTAGTAATGAAGTTTTGATAGCGATAATTTGAAGGGGTGTATTTATTTTAATTTGTTCGAATTTTATACCTGAGTCGATCAAGGAACCTACTCCTTCGCATCTGCGATGCATTATCTTTAGTTGGCATTTGTAATGTTCATAGTTATTTTTAATGTTTGGTCTATGTATATTTGTTTCTTGGAATGTATAATTAACGGGTTATATTTCTGAATTAATAATTCTAAGATTTATTTTTTATTTATTTATTTTTAAGCTTCATAAATTGTACAATTTATTAAAAATGTTTCACTTAGATAGATGTTATATATATCTTTACTGCAGTTAACATGAAATTTTGTTTGAGTGCGAATTATTTGTCAAAATTATTTTAAAGGAAATGAGAAAACCTTTTTTTGAAAAAATTTTTTTTTCTTTTTATAAAACTCAAGCTAACTTAAAAGATAAACTTAAATATAAACTAGCCTAATTGATTATTTACATTTAAATTTCTAACTAAGGGATTATTGAAATAATTAATTCCGAGTAGAACTTTTCGGTTAAATATAAAATTTTTTCTGTAACAGTATTAATGTTGGCTTTGTTATGCAGCTTATTGGTTGGAAACCACCTGCGAAGATTAAACACTAGTTTTAAAAGTTTATTTTGTGCAATTTGTAATTTTTTAGTGTGAGTTGCAGCACAGTCACTCCAGACTGGTGCTATAGAATTATTGGCTGAAAAATTGTTTTAATAAGAATTAGCTTATTTTCTGTTGACAAGGTTGATTTTCTATTAATAAAAGGATACAATATGCGAGTGCATTTATGTACTTCAAGAGTTATCGAAGTGTGCTTCTGAAAGGTTAATCTTTTATCAAAGGTCGTTACCCAAGGTATCTTATACTGTCAGACCATTTTATTTCAGCATTATCTAATTTTAGGAACGTAGATGGCACGAGAGAGGCTTTTCTTTTTTTAGTAAAATAGATGGATACTGTTTTCAAAACATTAATTTTAATTTTCCATTTCGAAAAGTATTCAGACAGAATATCCAGCGAATTTTGTAAATTCCTTAAGATAGCATTGGGATTAGTACCAGCGGAATAAATGGCCGTGTCATCTGCAAATATTGAAATTTTTGTGATTTAATCTCGGGATATCTGCGGTGTAAATGTTGTACAACATTGGTCCTAGTACGGAGCCTTGTGGGACTACTGCTTTAATTTCGTATCGATTAGAAGGCGTATTATTTAGCATTACTCGAAATACTCTTCCATGTAGGAAATTTTGTATAATTGTTATTAAGTAAATTGGAAAATTATTAAGTTCCAATTTATGAAGCAGACCAGACGCAATCCAGACCAGATTTATGAAATGCTAAACAGTATCGAATGCTGAATTTATGTCCAGCGCTACTAGACCAGTAGAGTTACGTTCTTGTAAGTTGGATTTGACAAAATTTTTAACACGTAACAAAGGATGAATAGTGCTATGATTTTGCCTAAATCCAAACTGCTCATTTGGAAGAATTCTTTTATCTGAAACTATCTTATCCAGTTTAATTTTTATTAAATTTTCAAAAATTTTTGAGAAACTGCATAGTAACTGATTGTTCGAAAGCTGTTTAGTTCCTCAATTGGTTTTCCTGGCTTTAGAATCGGAATAACAAGGGCTTCTTTCCATGCGTTAAGAAAATAACCTAATTTCAAACATGAATTGTAAATCAAAATCGAGTATTTTTTGGCATTTTCAGGTAATTTTTTGATGCACAGATTAGAGATATGGTCTATATCTGTCGGTTATTTAGTTTTTAGTTGAGAGAAAATTGCATTGATAGATTTTAATTCTATTTGTTCAAAAGTTTCTATTACTGCTTGATCAATTTTTCTTATAAATTCCTCAACCATTAAATTAGTATCGCTGTCACTTAAATTATTATTGATGGTATGTTTGTCGTGAAAGTGTTTCGCTAAAACATTAGCTTTGTCTATGTTTGTCATATGCACATTATTACTGTTGTTTTTTAAAATGGCTATATATTTATTTTTACTTTTGATAATCTTCGAGATTTTCCAAAATGGCTTGGATGATTTTTTAAGTGTCTTTAAGGTATTAGACCATTTCATATTGCGATATTCCTTAATTTTGTTTTTAATTAAATAATTTAAATGATTTAACTGAGCGTAAAAGATTAGGTTTTGACTGCGCATCCATTTTCTCCTAACACTATTTCTTTGCCTTATTAATTTTAATATATACTGCGGTAATTTTTCTGTGTGCTGCTTAATTACTTTCCTAGGTACTGCCAGTTCAGTAGCTGCTTTAATTTTGGAATTTAAATTAGATATCATATTGTCTATTTGATAACAATAGTCAATAGAATCACTATTAATAACAGTGAATTATTTTTTTAAGAACTTCTGATACAAGTACCAATTTGCATTATTAAAATTCAAATAAGTACGATCATGTGTAAAAATTTGCTTACTTAAATTGAGCATAACTGGTAAGTGGTCGGATGAAAGATCATTAAAAGTAATGGGCTGAGAGCAAAATTCTGGTATATTAGTTAAAAATATATCTAATGTAGAAGGTACGGATTTACTACTAGAAGGAATATAGGTAGGATCAAGAGTGTATAACAACGTGAACCTGTCAGTTAGTAGCAACTGACAATTTTCGACACCACTATAAATTGTAGTATGATCCCTTACAATACTAGACCCTTTTTCTTCAATTTGTAGAACATTAATTTCATTTTTATCTATATTAATCCTGCTTAAAAAATCAGCAACCTTGTTATCCCTTCCTTTAACATATTCTATATCAAAAACATATTCGTTTAATCTAATTCTCCATCGTTGGAGTTTACAGTTTGGATCTTTTAAAGAATTTAACCAAATTAATGGCTTATGATCCGTTCTGATAGTCAATTTTATCCCGTAAAGAAATGGTATAAAATACTTGGTTGACCATACAATCGATAACAGTTCATTTTCTATTGTGCTGTATCTGATTTCATGTTCGTTTAATGGCCTGCTTACAAATGATATTGGTGACCGTTTTGAGATAAAACAGCTCCAATAGCATATTGGCTTGCATCAGTTGTCAAGACGAATTTTTGATTAAAGTTAGGGTACTTTAAAATTGGATATCTCACTATTAACTCTTTGAGTTTCTCGAAATCTTCAATATATTTAGAATCATTTGGATCTATTTTATTGTTCTTTTTCAGACATCTTGTAAGGAGTTGAGCTATTTTCGCAAAATTTTTGATAAATTTCCGATAATAACCAGTTATTCCTAGGAAACTTTTTATAGATTTTTGGAAGTTTTAAATATTTTATTATATCAATTTTAGTCGGATTTAGTTTTATACCTTTATCAGGTAGTAAATGTCCCAGATACTCGGTTTCTTTTGAAAAAAATTCACATTTGTCTACTTGAATTTTTAAATTGTATTTACGTAAACTCTGAAAGACTTTAGATATAGCTTGAACATGTTCCTGAAGTGAGGTACTAAAAATTAGAATGTCGTCTAAATATACGACACAACAAATATTAATGAAATCGCGTAAAATATGATTCATCGTTCGTTGAAATGTGGCAGGAGCATTCTTTAAGCCGAACGGCATCCTGGCAAATTCATAATGTCCCCGTGGGGTTGAAAATGCAAATTGATAATGTCCCGATCTTTTTCATCAACAAGTATTTGATGAAAACCTTTTGCGAGATCTAAGGTCGTAAAATATTGGGATCGCCCAAGTTTATCGAAAAGTGCATCAATGTTTGGTAATGGGAACTTATCATCTATTGTGATTTCGTTAAGTTTACGATAATCAACAACAATTCGCCATTTTTTTTCTCCCGAATAATCAATTTTCTTGGGAATTATATGGTGAATTACTATGCTTTATAATTCCTTGAGCTAACATTTCTATAGTTTGTTTCTCGACTTCTTGCTCATGGGAAACGATATATTAGAATAAATTGGTTAAGAGGTTTTTGTAACAATTGAATGTTTAATTATATCAACATTAGTTAATTGTTGACTGACTTGGTAGAATAAATCCTTATTATTATGGATAATATTCCTAAGGTATTCACATTCTTCTGTATTCAATTTTTCATCCTTTATATGATTGTAAATATCACTTGGATTTAAGGTTAAAGAATACAGTTGATGAATTTCATTGAACGGACATGTATTTTTAAATTTAGTTACTTTGCCTTTAATTTCTATTTGTTGATTTTCTAAATTAATTTTTGCACCGATACAGTTTAATACATTTTGTCCTAAAATAACATCAAAACTCTTATTATTAATATTCATCACTTTCCAAAGAATTTTGGCTTTATGATTAAATTCATTTGGAACATTTGATATCAATTCTTGCCAAATTTCACTCTCTCCGAATAGTGTTTTAATTTTTATGGGATGTTTTAATTTAATTAACTTAATTTGAGGAAATATATTATTATTAATAAATGAAGTAGTGGAACCAGTATCAATCAAACAATTGAATTTAGTTTCATCAATTATGAATTCTACTATTGGTAAAGAATTTCTTTGGTTTGTTTCCGAGGCCCGAACCGAAATTTTTTTTGAGATTTTGTCTGATTTTCTTGTTCGGTATGATTCAGGTCTAATTCCATTGGTTCTAAAAGTTGATTAGATTGAGAGGAATTCTGATTATTCCTAGAAATACCACTTTGTTGATTATTATTATTACGCTTACCATTATATCGACTTTGAACGGAGTTATTATTAAAACGATTATTGTTAAAATTACGCTTGAAATTGCTATTATAATTATGGTTGTAATTATTATTAGAATTACGGTTGTAATTATAACCATAATTTCTATTATTACAAGCATTATTTCGATTATTATTAGCAGAATGATTGAAATTACGATAGTTATTTGAGGTATTATTACCGTTATGAAATTGATTATTGCTATTATTTCGAGTAAATTTAAGATTAGATTTGTTATTTTGGTTTACATTAGTAAAATAGCTGTGAAATACCTGTTTCAAGCAATTCAAAAAATGCTTGTTCTAAAGAAATTACATTTTTTATTCTCAAGAACATATTATCAGCTCTTCAAATTTTGCACAAGAACTTCTGAAGAATAGATTTTTCATTATTTTTTACTTCAAATTCAATTGGCTTATTATCATCTAACTTATATTTTAAGTTTAATTTATCTAAAATTTTAGAAAGATCTGAATAAAATTGACTTATAGTATGAAATCTGATAGAATTTCTTTCTTCCTTTAGCCTCAAATATGATTCCTGCACCCCAAATGTTTTCTTCAGTTGGTTTTTGATGGAAATCCATGTGTTATCTTAAATTCTCCATATTGCAATTGCTGCTGGTCCCTGGATCTTTGATGCCAGGATGTTTAGTAGGATATTTTTCGTATTCGCATCCTCAGTAGAATTTAAAATTGCTTCTACCTCTTTGTTAAAATTTGTTAATTCAAAAGTGTCGTCCCCACGAAATATTGGAACGCACCTTGCATCATTTATCAAATCCATTGTATTTATTTCGTTAGCCATTTTATTTTTTGATAGTTGATTTAAACGTTTGTTTGTTGTATTTTTCTTCGTAGTATTTCTCCTTTTCCTCAGAAATTGTAGGTAAAGATGTAGTTGTTCTTATTTTAGTTAAAAGTTGTGCTTGGATTTCATTAAAATATTTACTGATATTTAATGAACAATGTTTTATATTTTTGGTTTTTTTCACCAACAAATCCTTGAAAGGAAACTAATTATTTTTTTTTTTTTTAAATATTTATAAAATATTATTATAATATTTTTTTTAAATTAATATTTCGCTAGTATAACGATAACTTTTTTTCAATTTAACATTAATCTGTTCTTTTATTAAAATAATTGGTTTGGCGATCCTACCGACTTCGCCAATAATTTATTTTAATATAAAACATAAAATTAAACACAAGTTCTTAATAAAACAATTAATCTTTATTGAATCTTCTTAAAGACTACAAATTAACATTAAATCTTACAATATATATAATGGTCAGAAATCAACATATCAGGAAATAAATGCAAGCTAAAAAATAAATTTGGGCCTTTTAAGTGGTTTACTTATTGTAATTATTTTAGTTATGCTAAGATAAACGAATTCTTAGCCCGGTTTAAATGAGTAGGTACTATAAATTACAAATACTATAAATTACAATTAGTAACCTTATTCTTATTGATAATAATTAATATTTAAACATATAATTTTAAAAGAAAGAGAGTAAAATGTGTTTGACCTAGATTGCATTTATTTAAATAACGATAATTATTATAATTTTACAGGGTGTTTCCTTTGGATAAGTAACTTGTGGTCTCAATTTTCATTGTAAGTGCCTGATGGTTCGTTAGGTCTCGTATTCCCAGTTTTTGTCCTGTTATCACCCTGAAATTTACGTTTGCGTTTTAATATGATTTTATGAATTTTCCTATTGTCAAGAGTTATTATCGAAACTTTGTTATTGGTTTTTGTCTTATGTTAGGTAAAACTACGGGTTATAATTGTTTGGTTAATTTCTATATTTTCGAGGTGTTTGTGATTTTTATTTAATTCTTCTATGTTAAATTTTGATTTATTTTCTATTTGGTTTCGAATTTCGGGATAAAGGTTTGCTATGCATTCGTTCACTTTTTGGAGATAATCATGTTTAGAACTGCAGTTAATATTTTTTTAAAAAGGAGTTAGTTCTACCATAAAATAGTTCGTATGGGGTGTGTTTTGTGGTAGTATGTATATCGTTTTTATAGGTAATTAGGCTTTCGTCCAAGATTTCTTCATGGCTTTGGTTCTTTTGTTTACTTAAAATTGTCCTGTAGATTTCGGTTAAGGTTGAATGTAAACGTTCGACCGGGCTATTATTGCTTGTTTGTTGAAAGGAGGTTATATGGTGTATTATATTGAATTGGTTGCAGAAGTCATGAAAGATTATAGAAGTGAATTCTGAACCTTGATTTTCGGTGCTATCCATACTGGAGAACTCCAAGGGTAGTAACTATGTTGGAAAATATTTTGATTTAACATATCCCCAATCTGTTTTTGGATTTCTTATTTATGTATATGAGGATAGCGATAAGATTTGATAAAGATGGGTTAGTCATCAGTGATATATATTTTATGTTTTATTTGGTCTGAGAATGTAAGTGTATCTCTTTCTCTAAAAAATATATTATCATATTCTCTATACGTTTGAAGGAGTGAATTGCGTTCTTCGTCGTTCAAATGGTCTGTTCGAATTAGGTCGTATATCTTTTTTCGTGAAACATTTTGATCTAAGTTGCAAGTAATTTGGTAAGTATTAATTTCGGTATAGTTTGTTCTAGATTCAGTTTTAATTGATTGTTCTAAGTACAGCAATCTTTCTATATCAGATTGATTTATTTGCACCAGACTGCACCAGTCTTTAGCTTGGTAAATTCCTTCATATATAAATATGTTGGGAGATACAGTTGAGCAACTATAAAATCAGTTTTCCGCGCAGAAACAAAATATCTAATAAAATAAATAATTTATATAACAAAACAAATTACTAATATAACATCTAATAACTTTTTATATAAATTTTAAAGTTAAAACTCACATTACTATCAATAAATTAAAAACATTGGAAAAAGAAATTAACAAAAAATATATTTATATATTTAGAAGAAATTAATATAATAAAAACAGTTTTAAAATAAACAATTATTATTAAAAGTGAAATTTAACTTTATGAGATTAAAAAGAGTGTTAACATTCGACAAAAATAGAGACATACCAGCAGATAATATGACAGCAGAAATTGAAAAATTAAGAGAACAAATCCGCTTTATGGAATTACAACACCAACAAGAAATAGAAAGTTTGCGACAACAAATACCGCAAACAAGGTTCAACTTCACAGAGAACCAGATACTTAACATATTCCAACATATCAAAACCTTTACTGCAAACAACGATTATAGTTTAAACGAATTTATCAATGCCGTAGAAAATGTAGGAGCACTATATGGAAACAATGTACATCTGTTGCAGTTTGGTCTACAAATTGTATTTAAAGAAAAATTACAAGGAGAACCCCAAAAATGTATTTAGCGACTAGGTGATAATTTGACCCGCGATGCTGTAAAAAATGAATTAAAAGCAGAATTCCGGACAAGGCAGAGTTATAAGAGACTAATGGATGAATGCAGAAATCTCAAGGTTACTAATTTAAGTGAACTATTTAGTAAAGTTAAGATTATTAATAGTCAATTAAACGAATTGTACGAATACAGAAAATCAGAACAAACCAGAAAATTATAAACCAAGTTTTAATGATCAAAATTTGGTTGATATAATAAAAGATATGTTAACTGGTAGTTATCGTATTAATAAAAAAAGTAAAATGAAATATTTAACGAAATATTTAACGTTTTTGACGATTTATGTTTACTAGATGAAAAAGAAGTGATTCAGTATAATTATAGAAAAAACTTTACAAATGTCAATAATAGTAATATCTAATAAAAAAAAAATTTTTTATGATAATCAAAATTTTAGTAATCAAAATCAAAGATATAATCCTTACCAATTTAATAAAAATCAGATTCAAGATCGTTCCATGAGAACATATAATTGTAGACCAAGACAATATCGCACAAATAATAATCCAGACATAGAACCAATAGAATTAGCCATTGATAATGTCGAAATGAGTGACGTAAATTTTACGAAAGAGCCTCGGATAACGAACTCCCCATAATTAGTTTGACCATCGAAAAAAAAAAAATTAATTGTTTAATTGATACTGGTTCTCAAACTAGTATAATTAAACCAAACATTTTAAATAATTACGAACTAATTAATTTAGAAAAACCTCTTTTTTCTCAACCATTAATGGTATTTCAAAAGTACTGAAAAAAATTATAAGTCCTATACTTTATCTTGGAAAATTATGGAACTGCCAAAGCGTATTTATGACGCTATTATAGGATTAAATTTTCTAGAACCCCTTAAAGCAAAATCGACATTGGAAATAAAAATATTAAAATAAATAATTCAAAAATCTATTACAGAAAGGAAGATAAATACTTTATTATTAATGAAATATGTAACCTTGAAAATAGTAATATCGATCAATTAAGTCTTGATCACTTAAATAGCGAGGAAAATTACCATCTTTTAAAAATTCTTAAACAATATAATAATTTTTTTTTAAAGAAGGGGATCGGTTCTCTTCAACTCATGAAGTTGCCCATGAAATTATAACAAGAACTAGTAACCCTATATACTCTAAAATATACCGATACCCAAGGGTACATGAAAATGAAATTAAGCATCAATTTAGAGAAATGTTGGAACAAAACATCATCCAACATAGTAGTTCTTCCTAACAGCCCTTTGTGTACTGTTCCAAAGAAATTGGACAATTCCGGTAAGAAAAAGTGCCATATTGTTATAGACTATAGGAAGCTGAATGCTGTCACAATCAGTGACAATTTTCCGATTCCTAATATTGACGGAATATTAGATAAACTTGGTAAATCGCAATATTTCTCAACTCTCGATGTGGCCAAGGGATTTCACCAAATTCCGGTGAAACCCGAAGACAGAAAGAAGACCGCTTTTCTACAACATTCGGTCACCTTGAATATTTGAGGATGCCATTTGGTCTCAAAAATTCGCCCTCAACATTTCAAAGATTAATGAATTTTGTTTTAAAAGATTTAATAAACAAAATTTGTGTGGTCTATTTAGATGACATTCTCATCTTTAGTACCTTTAGAAGAACATATAAATAACATAAAAAAGGTTTTCGACCGACTAAAAAATGCCGGTCTAAAAATTCAAATTGACAAATGTAATTTTTTAAAGAAACAAACCGAATTTCTGGGTCACATCTTAACACCACAAGGTGGTAAGACAACGAAATTACCAACGACAGTTAAACAGATTAAAAGATTTCTAGGAATGACTGGCTACTATAGGAAATTCATAAAGGATTACGCGAAAATTGCATATCCAATAACAAGGTATCTAAAGAAAAACGCGAAAATAAACTTGAATGATGCGAATTACATAA
The DNA here is from genome assembly GCA_947095535.1 of Poecilobothrus nobilitatus. Classification (NCBI taxonomy): domain Eukaryota; kingdom Metazoa; phylum Arthropoda; class Insecta; order Diptera; family Dolichopodidae; genus Poecilobothrus; species Poecilobothrus nobilitatus. Next base: position 227,345,073 of record OX352772.1, read on the forward strand.
CAGCCTACGAAAAACTTAAAAACATTATAACGAACCACTCTATTTTAAAATATCCGGATTTTAACAAAAGATTTAATTTAATAACAGACGCAAGTAATTTTTCTCTTGGAGCAGTTCTTACTCAGGATGGTCATCCAATTTCTTATGCTTCTAGAACTTCGAATGACCACGAGAAAAATTGTTCAACTATATAGAAAGAACTTTTAGGAATTGTATGGGGTACAAAATATTTGGACCCTATCTATTTGGAAAGAGTTTGACGTACAAACAGATCATCAGTCTATCAAGGGGCTTCACGCCAAGTATACGGGTAAGGACATAAACCTTAGGTTACAAAAATGGCTCATCTCTTTAGGTGAATACGACATGAAAATAGACTATATAAAATGAAAAGACAATAACATCGCGGATTTTTTGAGCCGTATAAATACAGAAACAAAAGAAATGAATTCACTTAAAAATCCAGAATTAAATGACACTTTAGAAACTTATAATTTAGACTTCTCAGACTTATATATAGATTTAGAAAATAGAACCGATTCTTTAACTGAAATTAATTTACTAGACGACTCAATTGAATATCAGACAGTACACTCTCAAAAAGAAAATTCTGAAGACCATATACCTATACTTGAAACAGTTGTAAATAGATTTAGAAATCAATTAAAATTAAAAGAAAAAAAGACAAAGAATTCGAATCAATATTTAAAAATAGAAGAATTTTCATTGACGTAAATGATTTAAATAATAATAACACCGCAGATATTCTACGAAGATATATTTCAAAAGGGAGAGTGGGAATCTTTTCAGAAGTTAATGATCACGAGTATAATATATTACAACAAGTGATTGTAAACCTTTTCTCTCAGAATGAAAAGATAAAATTTCTTAAATGTTATTACTTCGCAGAAGATATTGTGGAAGATGAAACTTTAAAAAAACAAATGTCTATGTTTCACAAAAATGAATTAGGTCATTCTGGGATAGTAGCAACATATGAAGGTATTAAAAGTAAAATTTATCATCCAGATCTTAAACTTTTTGTTCACAAAATAATAAATAATTGTGATATTTGCATTGCTAGTAAATATGACGGAAACCCAGTAAAGAAAAAATTTCATATAACTGAAATATCTAAAACTACAGGAGAAATTATCAACGTAGATACATACGTAGGTAAATAGCAAACATGCCTTTATTAATTTTATCGTCAAATTTTCTAAACTTGCTTTCATTTAGAGGATCGAAATTCCTCTACAATTACAGAAAAATTGAGACAATATTTGGCTCTTAAAGGAACAATAAAACAGCTCCTTTTTGACAATGATAATACCTATCATTCAACAATTAAAGCAACTCCCTTAGAAGTTCAGGAACATAAAATTAATCATAATATTATTTACGACAGAATTAAAAGAACGAAAGATAAAATTATTAATAAAATTAATCAAACTCGCGAAAATTACATTGAAGAAAGGGAACAAGGATTCATAAAAAATTACAAAGCGGTAAGACACAAAGAACAACCTCCGTTTCGAAAACATAACTTACAAAATATTCACGAATCAAATATTAAAAGACCTTTAAAATTTACAGATACTACTGATATTATCAATTCTCCTCATGACGATACAACTAACTCATCCATACGAAATTTTAGAAATAATTAATGACCTTAGAGGAAAATATTAACTCCATCAAATCAAATTTAAATAAGGAACTGGCCTTAAACTAAATTGACAATATGAAGAACCGAATTAAAACGATCATACCAAACAGACAAAAAAGAGGAATTGTAAATTTAGAAGGCACAATGTTAAAATGGACTTTTGGTACTATGGACGACTCCGACAGACAAAACATCGAAGAACGCTTAAAAGCATATACAAATAACGACAAACTTATATCTGATAACCTTAATCAACAGACTAAGATAACTTAGTCACAAGTAGAAATGGTTTAATTCATCCAAGCATTCTTTCAACTGATCAAAACTTATTCTATCGATTCAAAAAGGCTAGCTAACATACGTTTAGGGTTTGCAAAATATTGTAATGAATCACTGGACTTTGTCATTCAATTTCTAAAAAAATTTATAGAAATAAGTAGAAAATTATTAATACCAATAACTAATTCAAATTACAAACAAATAGATGAAAATATGGAATTTATAATAGAATATGCAAATAAAACTTTCACTTTTGAAAAAGATGTAACTTTAAAAAATTTAAAATTAAGTAAAAACTGTGTTTTCAAGAAAAATTGTAAATTTATAGTAAATAAGAAAGAAGAATTTATTGAAATAGATGATGATATTTTAATAATAAACAATATTAAAAATAAAACATTAAATAGTTCATTTGACGAACGAAAAATCGTCCTAAATGGTAATTATTTTATAAATTTTCAAAATTGTTCAATACAGATTGACAATAAAAATTTTAGTAACATTATGAATAAAATTGTTAACAGATTTGTAGTTCCTTAAATTTCAAAATAAATCATACTGAGTAATCAATTGAAGAAATTATTTTAAATCAAGAAAAGAATATAAAAGAAATAAATAACTTAAATGATCATCAAATTTTTAACGTTTCTTTAACTTTATTGTCAACAATGATATTTTTTGGAATAACAATATTTTTAATTTTTTATGTAAAGACAAATATATATTAAATTTATATTAAATTTAATTACTAGTGTTTTAATTTATACAATAATTTAAATTATTATTTTTTTTATGATAACTTTGTAATTATCATTTCATTTGCATGGGCTATTGTTAGATCGGGTATGTTAGAGTTCCTCTGTTGTTTAAGAGTATTGGGGAGCAATAATTTATTATGCAAACTTTACCATTATCGTTTGCCCAACCATCTACAACTGCTCCTCTCTGGTTTGTTATTATATCTCTTAACAATAGTGATATTTTCTTGTAAATTTAGTAATGAAGTTTTGATAGCGATAATTTGAAGGGGTGTATTTATTTTAATTTGTTTGAATTTTATACCTGAGTCGATCAAGAAACCTACTCCTTCGCATCTGCGATGCGTTATCGTTAGTAGGCATTTGTAATGTTCATAGTTATTTTTAATGTTTGGTCTATGTATATTTGTTTCTTGGAATGCTATAATTAACGGGTTATATTTCTGAATTAATAATTCTAAGATTTATTTTTTATTTATTTATTTTTAAGCTTCATAAATTGTACAATTTATTACAAATGTTTCACTTAAATAGATAGATATGTTATATATATCTTTACTGCAGTTAACATGAAATTTTGTTTGAGTGAGAATTATTTGTTAAAATTTATTTTAAAGGAAATGAGAAAACCTTTTTTTGAAATTTTTTTTTTATTTTTTTTATAAAACTTAAGCTAACTTAAACGAAAAACTTAAATATAAACTAGCCTAATTGATTATTTACATTTAAATTTCTAACTAAGGGATTATTGAAATAATTAATTCCGAGTAGAACTTTTCGGTTAAATATAAAATTTTTTCTGTAACAGTATTAATGTTGGCTTTGTTATGCAGCTTATTGGTTGGAAACCACCTGCGAAGATTAAACACTAGTTTTAAAAGTTTATTTTGTGCAATTTGTAATTTTTTAGTGTGAGTTGCAGCACAGTCACTCCAGACTGGTGCTATAGAATTATTGGCTGAAAAATTGTTTTAATAAGAATTAGCTTATTTTCTGTTGACAAGGTTGATTTTCTATTAATAAAAGGATACAATATGCGAGTGCATTTATGTACTTCAAGAGTTATCGAAGTGTGCTTCTGAAAGGTTAATCTTTTATCAAAGGTCGTTACCCAAGGTATCTTATACAGTCAGACCATTTTATTTCAGCATTATCTAATTTTAGGAACGTAGATGGCACGAGAGAGGCTTTTCTTTTTTTAGTAAAATAGATGGATACTGTTTTCAAAACATTAATTTTAATTTTCCATTTCGAAAAGTATTCAGACAGAATATCCAGCGAATTTTGTAAATTCCTTAAGATAGCATTGGGATTAGTACCAGCGGAATAAATGGCCGTGTCATCTGCAAATATTGAAATTTTTGTGATTTAATCTCGGGATATCTGCGGTGTAAATGTTGTACAACATTGGTCCTAGTACGGAGCCTTGTGGGACTACTGCTTTAATTTCGTATCGATTAGAAGGCGTATTATTTAGCATTACTCGAAATACTCTTCCATGTAGGAAATTTTGTATAATTGTTATTAAGTAAATTGGAAAATTATTAAGTTCCAATTTATGAAGCAGACCAGACGCAATCCAGACCAGATTTATGAAATGCTAAACAGTATCGAATGCTGAATTTATGTCCAGCGCTACTAGACCAGTAGAGTTACGTTCTTGTAAGTTGGATTTGACAAAATTTTTAACACGTAACAAAGGATGAATAGTGCTATGATTTTGCCTAAATCCAAACTGCTCATTTGGAAGAATTCTTTTATCTGAAACTATCTTATCCAGTTTAATTTTTATTAAATTTTCAAAAATTTTTGAGAAACTGCATAGTAACTGATTGTTCGAAAGCTGTTTAGTTCCTCAATTGGTTTTCCTGGCTTTAGAATCGGAATAACAAGGGCTTCTTTCCATGCGTTAAGAAAATAACCTAATTTCAAACATGAATTGTAAATCAAAATCGAGTATTTTTTGGCATTTTCAGGTAATTTTTTGATGCACAGATTAGAGATATGGTCTATATCTGTCGGTTTTTTAGTTTTTAGTTGAGAGAAAATTGCATTGATAGATTTTAATTCTATTTGTTCAAAAGTGTCTATTACTGCTTGATCAATTTTTCTTATAGATTCCTCAACCATTAAATTAGTATCGCTGTCACTTAAATTATTATTGATGGTATGTTTTTCGTGAAAGTGTTTCGCACATTATTACTGTTGTTTTTTAAAATGGCTATATATTTATTTTTACTTTTGATAATCTTCGAGATTTTCCAAAATGGCTTGGATGATTTTTTAAGTGTCTTTAAGGTATTAGACCATTTCACATTGCGATATTCCTTAATTTTGTTTTTAATTAAATAATTTAAATGATTTAACTGAGCGTAAAAGATTAGGTTTTGACTGCGCATCCATTTTCTCCTAACACTATTTCTTTGCCTTATTAATTTTAATATATACTGCGGTAATTTTTCTGTGTGCTGCTTAATTACTTTCCTAGGTACTGCCAGTTCAGTAGCTGCTTTAATTTTGGAATTTAAATTAGATATCATATTGTCTATTTGATAACAATAGTCAATAGAATCACTATTAATAACAGTGAATTGTTTTTTTAAGAACTTCTGATACAAGTACCAATTTGCATTATTAAAATTCAAATAAGTACGATCATGTGTAAAAATTTGCTTACTTAAATTGAGCATAACTGGTAAGTGGTCGGATGAAAGATCATTAAAAGTAATGGGCTGAGAGCAAAATTCTGGTATATTAGTTAAAAATATATCTAATGTAGAAGGTTTACTACTAGAAGGAATATAGGTAGGATCAAGAGTGTATTACACGTGAACCTGTCAGTTAGTAGCAACTGCTGCAAGATATTACCCCAAGTATTAGCCCGAGAACATCCCAACATTCTGTGTCTACCTATTATGTCACCACCTATTGATACAAATATTGATTTTATTATTAGCATTCATTTCGAATACAAATATTTAACCGAAAGTTCTGTTATTATAGAAAATTGTTCGGCCTTATTTACACATTTACTTAATAATTCATTGGTTAATTGTATTATTTCATCAACAGAAAAAAGATTAGTTTATTCTTAATCAAAGTATTATTATTGTTAGTAAAATCATTGTTACTACTACTATTATTGTTAGTGTTATGACAGTTCGTACTTGCGGTAATGTTACTGATGTTATTGTTGTTGCCATAGTTTGAGTTCGATCTGCATATGATATTGAAAGGTAATGTATGAGCATTAGCATTGTTGTTGTTGCTATTTACATTGCTATTGTAATGACTATTTATGTTGAGAGAATTTGGAAAGAGTGTGCTGTAATTACTACTCAATATTGTATTGTTGTTGTTTAAAGATGAGACATTTTTTCGTATTTTTCTGTTGCAGCTCAGTAGAGAGATGTATGTTTTTTGTTATCACATATGCTATCAGTAGAATGATGTTCACCATGACAGTTTGCATATTATTTGTGCATTCAGTAGTAGGATGATTGCCGGCATAGAAAGCACATCTTGTGTTAATACTGCAGTTACGCGAACCGTGGTCATACATTTGGCAATTGTGGCATTGTGTCAACTTTTTATTTGTAGATTTGCGTTCCCATCTCACTTTCGTATTGTATATATAACAAAAGTTAGTACGTACTTCGCTTAATTTTATTGAATTTTTTTCTAACTAAATGATGTATAATTGTAAATCATTATAAAAATTTGTTTTTTTGTTTATTGCTTTAATTTCTAAACATTTTAAACCTTTTTCAATTAAGTGATTTTTAAGTTCGTCACAATTATAATTATCCAAACCAGATAAAACAAATTTAAGTGGTTTTGTCTTTTTAGAATCATATGTGAAAAATTCTAAATTATTAGTTTTTAACTCACTTAGTGCTTTGGTATAAGATTCATCAGAATTACAGTATAATTTAATACCTATTGAGATGGATCTTATAAAATAATCATTTATTTTGATTTGTTTCATGAAATCATGAACTTTTACAACTTTTTGTTTTATTATGGTAATTGGTGGTGAAATAGACTTTTTAGTGTCAGTTTTTTCGACATCAGTAATATTTTCGGATTAAATATCGTCAATATTCGGATCATCGTTCCCAATCGTTTGCAGCGTTATGTAATAATTACTCGCAGAAGTTGTTCCATTTTTTTGTGATTTATTAAAATCAACGTGGTTATTCAATTTTGGATTTTTTGCCATAATTGTTTCTTTTTGCAAATTTTACAAAGCCACATTATTATACCCGTACGATAAGTATCGGGTATAATAAAATTACTCCTCCGTTTGTAACACCTCGGAATAAGCGAGCTAGATATACCTTCAAAGGTATGGATCGGATCAGAATCAAATTCTGAGTCGATTAAGCCACGTCCGTCCGTCAGCACACTAACTCTAAAACTAAGAAAGCTAGAATCTTGAAATTTACACAAAATATTCTGGGAGCAATTTGTAGGTTCCCTATTTTTTTTGGTTGAGTTCCGACTAAAACTTCGTGTAGCTCCCGAACAACTAACTTTTATATCTCCACAATTTTTTTGAAATAGAGCCATGAAATTTTAACTGCTGATAGATATCATAAAAATATTAATTTTATGTTAATATTAATTTTTCTGTCGCCGCACCTGTTAAGGAGCCCCCCAAAGCCCCCAAAAATCTTCATATTTAAATAGTTATAACACAAGCTCTATAAGGTAAGGTAAGCTCTTCAATCTGAATTCCAAAAAATTCCAAACGATAGGTGCAATTATGAGCTTTACAAAAATGTATATAATAAATATATACTTGTGTTATACGGTGTCTATTTTACCGTTATGCGAAACTGAATTATTGCAAAATCCTTTAACCCTTCTATCTTCTAAACAGTTTAAGCTGACATTTTGACAGAAGTTAGATCTTTAAAAGTAAGTATGAGTCATTTCAGAAATTGTTTTTGTATCACCCCCGTTTAGGAGTTGTAAGGGGTCAAAAATTGAAAATTTCCTATTGTTAAACACCTGTAATTTGAACACCTGTTAAAATTTTTTTGAAGTAATACATAAAAATTAAAGCTTCAACATTATACTCTTATTTCTGTTAACAACTTTTTTTAATAATATAGGGTTACTTTAAAATTGACGAAAGTGTTACTTGACCTTTTCTAATTTTATATAACAAATTTCTTCAACGAATTTTTTGCATTTTGTCTTACTCGACAATTTGAAATTGTTGAGGATATAATCCGTAGTACAAAAAAATGTAAATAAATAAACAACATAACGGTTGCTTGAATAATTTTTATTTATATGATATTGATATACATACATACTTATATAATATCATGTTTATTTACATATCGTATATGTCACAATATAATATACGCTATATAATATACATCCATAAGAGTATAGATGTATATTATATAGCGCCGTATTTACATACATAAATGTATTTTATTGTACTTATAAGAAATTATACTATGAATGGAAATATTTTTAAAGAAATATTGCAATGTATGGCGATATATTTATAACAACTAGTATTTGCCCGCTGCTCGAAAATCGAGCAAATCTAGATTAAAAAACAGCTACATAGTGTACATCTTTTCCTTTTTGAAAGCCAAAAGTTGTTGTCTGAGTTCGTGATGTGTAAGCGAGGATTCGTTCTGTTTCAGGGATGGATTGGGTGTTACAGCCGTAATACCAATTTAGCAAACCGCAAATTATTATTAACAAAACGTTAAACTAAATAAGTACTTTAAAGAAAATTATGTCAAGAACTATGTAAAGTAATGTAAAGAACTTTTAAATTATTAAAAACAAATCCTTAAAATTGGACTACATATTATGCCAAGTATACATATATTAATAAGAGACTCACATATAAAACATTTTATAATTACAATTACTTTTTTTAATTACATATTATTTTAAAATTTTCATGTAGACAACTTACGGCGCACGCTTTTATATGCACAGTAAGATGGCGCAGTAAAAAGCCAGAGAGTTCCAGTACGGAAATATAATTATTTTTTTTAGCATTAAAAAAAACGCATTAAAATTTTTTGAAATCATAAATTCATATTTATATATTATTCATTCTCATAAATAAATTTATTATAAAATCAACTCAAAAATTTATTATTATTTTAAATTATTATAATATATAGGCATTTACATATTAGTTCTTAACTGAAACTCATAAATTTTGCATTTTATATAAGACCTATTATTTTAAAAATGTTTCAATTCTAAAACTTTCAAATGTGCACCCCATATATTGCAAAAATGTATCTATTATTCAGTAAATACGGTATGTATGTATATGTAGGTACTTATTCTTTAACATTTTTAAAATTCACACTCGATCCAGTCAAAAAGAAATCGATTTTATGATACTTACTAAATTGTAATAGTAACCTTTTTCAACTTCTTTGAATATTTTAAATTCCAAATCTTTGAAATGAGAGAAGCTGTTGAACAATTTAAAAAAAATTCACCACTGGACTGGCACTGACCACAATACAATATACAACATACATAAGCAAAATCCTATAAACCAAAAAAAAGTAGTCATTTACATTTAATTTAAGGAAAAAACATTTTTAACTGTCTCTTAAATTTTCATATTGTTATTGTTAATATTACTATTTCCAACTTTCACGTCATGTCTGTTATCTGGTTGTACTCTGTAAATTAGTACTTGGTTAGTACTGTACTGTGCCACTCTTTCAATGACAAAATAATATAGATAATACGTACCACAAATTAATAATACTAATGGACCTTGGCCATTAGTGCATAGCTGCATTAAATACTACATACATTAAAATTTGAACTTTTTAAAATAGAAAATTACATAATATTTAAATTTTTTTAAATATATGTACATACATAAAAATATATTAATATACATTTCATTCTCTTAAATATTTCTTAACATAAAATATTAATTAGTTTAGTACTAAAATTGTAAGTTCTAAATTTTACTCTCATGTTATTTATATTATTCCTGTACGCTAAAATTTTCATTGTTGTTTTTACAAAATACATATGTACGTATATGTACGTACATATACTACAGCTAACACAATTATTTTTTTTTAACTTAAAAATTTCTATTTATTAATAGACCTTTTTCCTTAAAAAAAGTGTGACAGTTAAAATTAGTTGTCAAATTGGTTGAGGGGAATTTAGTTTTTGTTTACTGCAGATTATGGAGTTGCTATATTTTTGTTTATTCTTTTTTAATTTAAAAATAAATATTAGTTATATTAAAATTTCTATACAGTTATATATAAATATATCATAAGTAGTTTAATAATATATTTTAATGAAAGATACATATTTGTGAAGTGAGTATTAAAGTAATTTCAAAAGGTTATATTTATTTTTATTTACAACAAATATGTATGATTATCTCTAGGATGTCGAGTTTCCATCCGTATTTATCCAAATATGGTGCCTCTCTTCGTGGATTGGAAAGAATTAGATATATAAATAAAATATCAAAATTTCCAAAAGATCCGTATTTAATTAAATATGACGAGAAAGATCTTCCGAAGAATGTAACATATTTGGATATTTACGAATACTTGGTGAATGGGAAATCATTTTACTCTAAATTACAATTCAAGAGCTACAAAGCATTGGGAGCTTACAAATTATTTGAAGGTGGATGGGTAGAAAAAATCGGTGGCTTTAAGATATCTTCTGGATATTTAGTTTTTGGTAAAGTGAGTAAAAAGCAAAAATTATTTTTGGCTGTATTTCATAAAGATTTATCGTTAGGTAATGCATTCTCAATCACTGAATATTGCGCCATTAAAAGTATGGATAGAGGTTTGTACCAATGGAACTATATTAACAGCTCATTGTACCTGCGTAGCAGGATTGGGTGAATGTTGCTCTCACGTTGGTGCAATATTGTTTGCCTTGAACGCTATTAGCTTAAATACTGGAGAAGATATAGTGAGTATATTGACAAATTGTTAAATGTATCTTTTACATAAAATGGTATCAAACATTTTAGCTTTCTGTTACTGATGTAAAAGCATCTTGGCTTGTTCCATCATGTAAAACTGCTTTAGCTGTACCCAATGATAAAATTAAGTACAACAACAAGGGTAGAAACTGTACTAAGTTCACTTGCATTGCCGGAAAATCGGATTCAAGAAAACAAATATTCGAAATGATCCAAATGACAGGAGAAAATGCGGTTTCTATGCTTGGTCTTAATGATTTTTTCGATAAGGAAAACGATTTAGAGCTAGAATACTTCATTCAAATATACATGGCCAATCTTCATAAAATAAAATTTGAAGGAAAATCATTAGACTACATTTTATTAGAATTTAATTACAATAATTTTATTATTAGTGAACAACTGGCCAAAGTAGTAGAACAAAATACTCGCCTCCAATCTAAATCAGAGTACTGGCTTAAATTGAGATTGGGGAGGATTACTGCTTCGATTTTTAAAGAAGTCTGGTCTTCAAAGACGGAAAAGTATATACCACTAAATTTAATTAAAAGAATTTGTTATCCGTATATTGACAATATAAAAACAAAAGCATTAGAGTACGGAAAAAATACAGAGCAAATAGCTTTAAACAAAATGATAGAACAAAATAGGAAGCTACATAAAAAATTAAAAATTTCTAGTTGTGGTTTACTTATTTTACAAAATAAATCGTTTTATGCAGCGTCGCCAGATGCAATGTGGTTTTGTGAATGCTGTGGTACTTTTCCAATAGAAATTAAGTGTCCATTTAGCTTTAAAGATAGTGATATTACAAAATATTTGAAAAGAAAAGACTGTCCAATATATTTAGTAAATAATAATTATGAAATAGTTCCTAAGCATAAATATTACTATCAAATACAACTTCAGGGTTTTATAGCTAAAAGCAATTATGTTTATTTTTATGTCTATTCTCCCAATAAATCTATTTTGGTTAAAGTTGCTGTAGATAATGATTTTGTTGTAAATGCAATGATTAAAACTGATATGTTTTTTAAAAACTATATATTTCCAGAACTTTTAGGAAAAATTTATAACTGTGATTAGATTTAAGATTACATACAATTTTCTTTTTTTTTTTATTATGTTACTTGAATTACTTTTTTATTTTTTGTTTATTAAATAATTTGAAAAATTATTTCTTGTTTTCATTTAAAATTACAGATGGATTTAAATTAATGATAGCACAAGCAATTTTCATAATATAGTCGCAATACATAGTTGTTCCATTTTTTTTTGAAATTGCAGTAATTGGTTGTCTATTGCTAAATATTAAAAATTTCTGTCTTAAAACTCCAATTATTCTTTCTTTGAATGCAGGCATTATTAGGTTAGCACGTCTCTGATTTATTGATTGTTCTATTAAAAAACCTCGGTCTGCTAAAATAATATCGCCTTCTTCAATTAAATCAAGAAAGCCACAATTTTCTACTATAAATTTATCACTACAACGGCCACCGTATGCTTTGGATATATAAATTATACTTCCGAAAGGTGAAATAGCAATTAAATATTTTAGTGTATGATGATGTTTGTAGTTAGAAAATGTATTCGCTCGTGCTAAAAAGTTCCCTACAATCATTAAAAAAAAGGAATTAAGAAACTACTTAACCTTAATTAATTATTATTTACCAGATTTTTCACAAAACACTTCAAAGCAATCAATTATAATTGGTGCTTTATCTTTAAATGCGCTTTTGAATACTGCTGGCATGTTCACTGCAGCAGCTTTTTTATCCGGCAAAAAAATAAACTGTTTTAATTCCTCGTGCAACAAAATTATTGTTTTATGAAACAAATTGGACAATGTTTTAACGCTTACTTTATATATAAAACTTAAAAATGAGAAAGGCAAATCTAAACGTATTTTTATCAACGTCATTAGAAAAACATCAAATTTTTTCAATTTTCCGTTTTTAACTATTGGAATTAAACACTTTACATGTTTAAAAATAATTTCGAATACTGAAAAACTGTTAAATCCGGTTAGGTATCTAGTTTTTTTATCATTTTTCATATCCTCTAAACTAAGAATATGTATTTGGTTCTGATTCCTTTTCACTTCGTTTTCTTTATTCTGTTTCTTGAGCAGATCATTTTCTTTTGTTAATTCTTGGCATTTCTTTAACAAAGCTTCATTTACCATATCTCTGTAGTAGAAATCTAAAATATTTGTTGATATTAATATAAAAGGCATCACAAATATTTTGCAAAATGTATTTACCATCAGTCTGACAACTATTTTCTTTGGTCTTATAGCCTCCAGAAATATTTTCAATTAAAATTTCATTTGTAGAAGGTTGATTTTGATTTGATTCCAATTCTGCTGCAGCTGCAACTTTTTGTTTTTTTTTTAGGCGCATGTATCTCGTTAATTGTTGTTCTGCATTTTGTTTCCGCATGTTATTGTATCCTAAATCAAGTGACGGGACCCAGTCGGGATTCAAATGGTCATTCAGTTTTGCACTCATACCACTAATAAAATGCTTTGAACAAACTAGTCTGTGTTTTAAAGTCTTAATGTTAATGTCTTTTCTATTAATTGCTCGTAACCACAATTGTTGTCTTTTTTCAGAAAGCTTCTTTGATAATGGTTTCCTTTGTTCGACTATAGGAAATCTATAAAATTTCACTTCATCTTTTCCTGCCCTCATTTTACAATTAATAACACAACAATTTTTTGGCATTTTTAATTATTTAAAACCAAATAGTAGTATCGTACAAAAAAATTCTCAAAAAAAAAATTTTCCCCTCAACCAATTTGACAGCTTAAGTTTGACACTAAAGTAAAAAGGTTAATAGAACCGTATTAGTTTTGAACGTAAATATAATATGCAGGCACATAAACTACATAAATATCAAGACCGGAACAAGACCCCTAAGAATGTATTAGTGCAAAATTTAAACATGTATTGTGAAAATTGAGAGAGTTTTGACAGTTTCTTTTTTTCATTTTTTTGCTTAGAAAAAAGTAGAAAAATAAGAAATTTTAGCAATTTTCATTTACAACTTTAAATATGAAATACTACCCTAAATATATCGAAATTTATATTAAAATAAAATTCAAAATTTTTTGTAACACATATCAAAAATGCAAGGTTCAACTCGAATTTTTAATTATATTTTTCTCAAAATATATTTTCCAACTTTTTCTAGCATTTCTTGACTCCAGCCATTTTGAAATGTTTAAATAACAAAAAAAAAAATTTTTTTTCTTTGCTATCTGTCAATTTTTTAAAAGCTTTCTAAAAAAAAGTGGGAACAAAATTTAATTTTATATCGAGTTTTAATATATATAATTTGAATGAAAATATATAAATTATATATTAAAAAAAAATTTAGAGTTTTTCCTAAATACTGGTGAAAAAATTAACTTTCTATCAATTTTTTTTAGTATAATTACAAGTATTGGAAAAAAAAAGAACCTGAAATTTTTCATAAGCAATTTTATTTTTTCGATACACACTATAAAAAAAAATAAGGTGCATAAGAATAGTGCAATATTTATATTTTTTAATATAATTTTTTTTATTGCTTTTTAATTATGGTTCGTACTTGTTGTGTACGAGCATTTTCCCTAATATTCCGGATTTAAAATTAGTTGATGAAAATTGTATTTTTAATTTTAATAATTTAGTAACTAAAATTGAAGAAAAAATTGATTTAAATGGCTGACTTTTGTTTAAAAATAAATCTTATATTGTGTTATACTGTTTAGAAAATGAGAATTATTACTGTTTAGAAATGAGAATTGAGAAAAAACTCGGTGAAAAGGTATAGTTATAATACAATAATAATGTCATTTTTAATCTACGCCCATTCTAAATCTACATATTCAGTTCTTAGTAAATTTCTTTTTCTTCCCTCTATTAGGTATCTTCGAAAATTATCTTCAAGTTTACATATACACCAGATCATAAAAATGACGAAAATGATGATCATTATTTAACTGCTGCATCTCAGTTCTTAAATACATAAACTTAAATACATATTATTCATATACAGATCTACTATATGCAAACGAAATAAATACCATATCAATTTTTCAAATTAATTTAATTCGCTCAATTTTTTTGTGCTATTACTGTACCAAATTATTGCTCTCTTTAAAGAGCTTTAAGCTTTAGGAAAAAAATGAAAAAATTTTACAAAATTCGGGTAGACTTTTTTTTATCAACGTTTTTATAAATAAAAAAATTATAAATTCAATTTTTTTTTTTATTCAGATAATGTAAAAAATTATGAATTTTAAGGTTTACTTAGAAATTTTTTCAAAAAAATGTCTATTTTAGAAGTTATTAAAGATTTAAAGTTACCCCACTATTTAGCTTTTACTTTTCCCATAAGAGCCAATGTAAATAGTGGGGTAAATTGAGCTTTCGTTCTCTTCAGTTCCTGTCTTGATAGTTTATGTAGTTTATGTGCAGGCATATATAAACAAACATATACATTCACATTTAATAAAAACGTTTCAAATTTATTGTTGTTGGTTTAAGCATTAAATCTAAGTTTAAGCCGAAAGCGCATACGTATGTGTGTATGTATGCATAATATGTATGTATGAATATTATGAGATGACGTTTATGTAATCATGTTGTAACTAGGTGTGGTTACATACATACATTTGATGATTCGAAGTATTAAGAAGTAGAAAAAAAGTTTTTTTTTATTCTTATTATACATGCATACATACGTCTTTACATATTAAAGATATGTAAAGACGTAACATAAATCAAAATAGAATCCATTTTTTTTTTAAATTTTATTTTCTAGGTACAAAAAATTAAATTCGTAAATCGTAATTTTGATTTAAAACAATCGAAAAAATTTAAGCTATCAAATTTACAAAATATAAAACATACCAACATAAAAATATATGTATTATATAAAGAGTTTCTGAAACTTTTCATTTACGTAATTATCAAAAACAAAACATAAAATTCCAATAAAAAAAACAAAAATTGAAATTTATTGCAAATTTAATCTAAGTACCTACCTAATAATTTATATACTACTTATACATATATTGTACATACATATATTATATCTGACAATTAAACTAAATTTAACTATTATCTATAATAATTTTATTTTAACTATTATTAATTTAGATTATTATAATAACAATATAATTTCTAACTCAAAATTTTTTTTATTATTGTACTAAAAAAAACTGCTACCCATTTCATATAAAACTTCCAAACAAAATTTTTAAAAAATTAAAATATAGGTAGGTATTAATAAAATCCACCAATCGAATCCAATTTAAAAATGTGTACACCCTCATATCATATTCATATAATCATATTCATATTCTATATAACTCAGTGTAAATAGATAATACTAATCATAGCTATGCGAGAAGCAAACACAAATACATATTTACATTCTGAAGTATAAATAAGTACCTACCTCAAAAAATATTATTACGATTTATGAACTAATAAAAAGCAAGTACTAAAAAAAAAGAAAAAAAAAAAAGAATCAATATATAAACAGATAGAAAGTCGTGTAAAAAAATGTCAAGAAATTTTGATAAGTTGTATTTCGTAAACTACCACCCTGATCGAAAAGGTAAAAACATATTTTATTTTTCCTTTCCTCATTCTTTCTAATGATGCATAAACCTTGTAAATCGGCCCAGTAGTTTTCTATGAAAAGGGACCCAAAAAACAATGCTGGCGTATTTATATAATGATGATATAAATATAATATGTGCGCATTAATATAATATAATATTTAAAATTATATTTATTATTTTGTACTAAGTAAATTTAATATACATTTACCGAAAAATTAAGATTAGATAAGAATTAGATAAGAAAAATTTATTGTTATAGAATCCTTGAATATTCCCAGTACTATGTCGTTTAATATAGTAGAACTTATTTTATTTTTTGAACTATTATTGACTTTTTGAATTATTTGTTTTTTATTTTGATACATAAAATGTTTTTAGCGGATGTAGTACTCCGGAACATTCGAAAGTTTCAACTGTATTTTTTGGATTTTTGAGAAGATATTTGTATTTTTTGTAAAGTGCTCTAGATTATTGATTTTTGACGTTTTATGATATTTTTTTTTATTATTGGTTTAAGAATATAAAGCATTGTAAAAAGTGTAAATTTTGAAAAAGCAAAAATATGAAAGAAAGTTAAGAAATGAAAAATAAAAAATAAATAAAAAAAATTTAAAAAAAAACAGCTTTTTTGAACTAAAAAGTAGAAAATTTAAATAGAATGCATGTATAAATTAAACATTTAAAAAAAAAAAGAAATACTTAGCGTACCTAAATAACAGAAAACAAAAAAAAAGGAAAATGTAATACTGGAAGAAAAATAAAAACGAATAGAAAAAAAAGAGAACAAAAAATGTTACTTTGATTGTTTTTAAATATTTTTAAAGTTTGATATATATTTTTAAAGTTTTGATTCATACACTACCTTGTTTTTTCTTTCTTTTCATAACATAACATTTTAATATTTTTTTTTTTATCTGTTATGTACGGAAATATCAAACGTATGTTTCTTTCTTTTAAAATCATAATATTTTAATAGTTCTCTTTTCTATCTGTTATGTGGGTAAATATCAGATGTGCACAATATATACATAAGAAATAGACTTTAAAAATATTTAAAAACAATCAAAGTAACATTTTTTGTTCTCTTTTTTTTCTATTCGTTTTTATTTTTCTTCCAGTATTACATCTTCTTTTTTTTTTGTTTTCTGTTATTTAGGTACGCTAAGTATTTCTTTTTTTTTATATGTTTAATTTATACATGCATTCTATTTAAAAAATATAAATTATATCCTATAGAACATTCTGAATTTTTTTTTGTTCGTTTATATTTACCGTCCATTCATATGCATACATAAAATTTTTTTTTTGTTCGTTTATGTTTACCGTCCATTCATATAAATATAACTGTTGCCTACATATTAAAAAATAATAAATCTATAACTACATATATAAATAGCCATACATTCATTCATATACATATGTATCTATATTATGAGCTGAACTTCTCAGTATTGCATTATATCATAATGCGGCAAAATTTTCAAAAAATTAAGAAAACGTTGCATAGCTAAATTCAAAATTTAAATAAAAATATTGCAATTTTATAGTGTTCTTTATTTCCACTTAAAATGCAACCCTTTAAAAACTTTGATTCATACACTGCCTTGTTTTTTCTTTCTTTTCATAACATAACATTTTAATATTTTTTTTTTTTATCTGTTATGTACGGAAATATAAAACGTATGTTTCTTTCTTTTAAAATCATAACATTTTAATAGTTCTTTTTTTCTATCTGTTATGTGGGTAAATATCAGATGTGCACAATATATATATAAGAAATAGACTTAATATTTAAAAACAATCAAAGTAATATTTTTTGTTCTCTTTTTTAACAGCTTTTTATTAACTTGGTTGGGTAAAGGATGGAATCTTAGAAGGCATTTTAAACACACTTCCCGTTGAGCTAGAGACTTGAAGTTTTCTTCATTAGATCAGATCCCGATGACAATACATGATTTTAAAATAATAATATCGAAAAACATTAGAGAAATTAGCTTAATTTCAAAATTTCATTTTCATACAAAGATACAACAGAATTTTTAACAGAATTATTACCGAACCAAAATAAAACATTTTATCTAAATTTACTAAACTCACCAATCCCAACCCCAATACGTATTCGTAAAACGTAAATGTTTCTTTTTTCTATAAAAGACTATTGTTTTTTATGTAAACCATTGCATTGTATGCGTACATGTACATAGGTATATACTTCAAAATATGTAATAATAAGTGCTTCGAAAATATTTTTGGTTTGAAAGCGATAAATTTGAAAGAAAAGAATGTGTAAGCAAATTAATGTGCCGCACTTGAGAACACAGTGTGGAAAATAATATGCATTTACTTAAAATTTAGTAAGCAAGTGTTAAATTTAAGTTTTTTTTCATCAAATCATTTGATTTTTAGTACACATTTTTATTTATAAAAGCAATGTGTTTATTTATAATATTTATATATATATGTGTTTTTCCTTTCTTAATTATAATTAAAATAGGGCTTTTCTTTCGAAACTCTTAACATATTAAAATCGCATATTATGGCCATAACATTGATATCTAAATTGGGAGCTGCCTTTAAATTAATATCTATTAGGGAATGATGATCTGCACCACTAATGCCTTTTTCTGAAGTATAAAAACTAAGAATATGTTTCCAATTATGTAAAAACATTAAACAACAAAAAGAATATGTTAAAAATAAGAAATCCAGTCTTTTTTAAAAATAGTAAATAACAACAATATTTTTCTTTTCAATAACAATAATTATGAATTAATCATAAAATATATGTTATGTACATACATACATATATCTATATGTAAATTGTTTAGAAAAAGCAAAATAATTTTTTTTAATTCTAAAACATTAGCATTTAGAAGTAAGCAATTTAATATATTCTCAATTACATACTTTTAAAACCAAATTTTTTTACTACATATGTATGTAGGTACAAACATGTACAAAAATGGTATGCATATTTTTATGTGTGCTGTACTATTAAAAATCTGCTAACACAGTCACACCAAATTCCTAAATCCCCAACTATTATTATTAGTTGATTTATCGATTTATTATTTTTATACCCGTATGAACTATGTTCAAGGGTATAATAAATTTGCCATTACGTTTGTGACACCTTAAAGGAGTCGAGCTAGATATAGTGTCAAAGGTATGGATCGGCTCAGAATCGAATTCTGAGTCGATTAAGCCATGTACGTCCGTCCGTCCGTCCGTCCGTCCGTCAGTCCGCAAGATAACTCAAAAAATAAAGGAGCTAGGGGGCTGAAATTTTTATTACGTCACTTTTGCAAAATTGTTAGTTTTGCTATTTAAATCCAACATTTTCGGTGGGCGGGTTCGAGTAGCTGCCATACAACTTCTATCTTTATATAGAAATAACTCAGTATCTATTCAAGCTAGGTTTCTGAAATTTTGAAAATGATGATCAAGTTTTATGGCAACAACTTCTGTAAAATTTGGTTGTGCTGGTGCAGCGGGTTCAGGTAGCTGCCATACAACTTCTCCGTTTAAATAAGAATAACTCAGTGTTTATTGAAGCTAGGAATCTGAAATTTAGTAAAGAGGTGTCGAGTTACATGCCAACAACTTTTGTAAAATTTGGTTGGTCTAGAGCAGCCGATTCAGACTTCTTGCACCTCTTGGAACCTAATGAAGCTAGCCGTCTGAAATTTTGCAAATGATGATCAAGTTTTATGGCAACAACTTTTGTAAAATTTGGTTGTGGTGGTGCGGCGAGTTCGGGTAGCTGCCATACAACTTATCCGGTTAAATGAGAATAACTCAGTGTTTATTGAAGCTAGGAATCTGAATTTTAGTAAAGAAGTGTCGATTTATATGCCAACAACTTTTGTAAAATTTAGTTGGTCTAGAGCAGCCGGTTCAGGCTTCTTGCACCTCTTGGAAGTTAATAAAGCTAGGCGTCTGAAATCTTGCAAATGATGATCAAGTTTTATGGCAACAACTTCTACAAAATTTGGTTGTGCTGGTGCGACGGGTTCGGGTAGCTGCCATACAAAATCTCTTTTTAAATGAAAAGAACTCAGTGTCCGTCCGCACGATAACTCAAAAAATAGAGGAGCTAGGAGGCTGAAAATTTTTTTACGTCACTTTTGTAAAATTGTTAGTTTTGCTATTTAACTCCAGCATTTTCTGTCCCCGGGTTCGGGTAGCTGCCAAACAACGTCTTTCTTTAAATAGAAATAACCCAGTGTCTGTTCAATCTAGGTATCTGAAATTTTGCGAATGATGATCAAGTTTTATGGCAACAACTTCTGCAAAATTTGGTTGTGGTGGTGTGACGGGTTCGGGTAGCTGCCATACAAAATCTCTTTTTAAATGAAAGAACTCAGTGTCCGTCCGCACTATAACTCAAAAAATAGAGGAGCTAGGAGGCTGAAAATGTTTTTACGTTACTTTTGTAAAATTGTTAGTTTTGCTATTTAACTCCAGCATTTTCGGCCGCCGGGTTCGAGTAGCTGCCATACAACGTCTTTCTTTAAATGGAAATAACCCAGTGTCTGTTCAATCTAGGTATCTGCAATTTTGCGAATGATGATCAAGTTTTATGGCAACAACTTCTGCAAAATGTGGTTGTGGTGGTGCGACGGGTTCGGGTAGCTGCCATACAAAATCTCTTTTTAAATGAAAGAACTCAGTGTCCGTCCGCACTATAACTCAAAAAATAGAGGAGCTAGGAGGCTGAAAATTTTTTTACGTTACTTTTGTAAAATTGTTAGTTTTGCTATTTAACTCCAGCATTTTCGGCCGCCGGGTTCGAGTAGCTGCCATACAACGTCTTTCTTTAAATGGAAATAACCCAGTGTCTGTTCAATCTAGGTATCTGCAATTTTGCGAATGATGATCAAGTTTTATGGCAACAACTTCTGCAAAATGTGGTTGTGGTGGTGCGACGGGTTCGGGTAGCTGCCATACAACTTCTCTTTTTAAATGAAAATAACTCAGTGTCCGTCCGCACGATAACTCAAAAAATAAAGGAGTTAGGAGGCTGAAATTTTTTTACGTCACTTTTACAAAATTGTTAGTTTTGCTATTTAACTCCAGCATTTTCTGTCCCCGGGTTCGGGTAGCTGCCATACAACGTCTTTCTTTAAATAGAAATAACCCAGTGTCTGTTCAATCTAGGTATCTGAAATTTTGCGAATGATGATCAAGTTTTATGGCAACAACTTCTGCAAAATTTGGTTGTGGTGGTGTGACGGGTTCGGGTAGCTGCCATACAAAATCTCTTTTTAAATGAAAGAACTCAGTGTCCGTCCGCACTATAACTCAAAAAATAGAGGAGCTAGGAGGCTGAAAATTTTTTTACGTTACTTTTGTAAAATTGTTAGTTTTGCTATTTAACTCCAGCATTTTCGGCCGCCGGGTTCGAGTAGCTGCCATACAACGTCTTTCTTTAAATGGAAATAACCCAGTGTCTGTTCAATCTAGGTATCTGCAATTTTGCGAATGATGATCAAGTTTTATGGCAACAACTTCTGCAAAATGTGGTTGTGGTGGTGCGACGGGTTCGGGTAGCTGCCATACAACTTCTCTTTTTAAATGAAAATAACTCAGTGTCCGTCCGCACGATAACTCAAAAAATAAAGGAGTTAGGAGGCTGAAATTTTTTTACGTCACTTTTACAAAATTGTTAGTTTTGCTATTTAACTCCAGCATTTTCTGTCCCCGGGTTCGGGTAGCTGCCATACAACGTCTTTCTTTAAATAGAAATAACCCAGTGTCTGTTCAATCTAGGTATCTGAAATTTTGCGAATGATGATCAAGTTTTATGGCAACAACTTCTGCAAAATTTGGTTGTGGTGGTGTGACGGGTTCGGGTAGCTGCCATACAAAATCTCTTTTTAAATGAAAGAACTCAGTGTCCGTCCGCACTATAACTCAAAAAATAGAGGAGCTAGGAGGCTGAAAATGTTTTTACGTTACTTTTGTAAAATTGTTCGTTTTGCTATTTAACTCCAGCATTTTCGGCCGCCGGGTTCGAGTAGCTGCCATACAACGTCTTTCTTTAAATGGAAATAACCCAGTGTCTGTTCAATCTAGGTATCTGCAATTTTGCGAATGATGATCAAGTTTTATGGCAACAACTTCTGTAAAATTTTGTTGTAATGTTATGACAGGTTCGGATAGTTGCCATACAACTTCTCTTTTTAAATGAAAATAACTCAGTGTCTATTAAAGCTAGCTATCTGAAATTTAGTGAAAAAGTGTCGAGTTGCATGCCAAAAACTTTTGTAAAATTTGAATGGTCTAAAGCAGCCGGTTCAGGCTTTTTGCATTTCTTGGAACTTAATGAAGCTAGGCGCAATAGATTCGGGTAGATATCATACAACTCCACAATTTACATAAATATATCTCTGTAGTTCGGTACTAAAACTCTGAATGTTTTTAAAAGATGATCAAGTTTTATAGAGACAGGATATATTACATTCATACGGGTATCCCAGAGTTGACACAGTCTACTCTACTGCACTCTTCCTCGTTTAATATGTAGGCAACAGTTATATTTATATGAATGGAAGGTAAACATAAACGAACAAAAAAAAGTTTTATGTATGCATATGAATGGACGGTTAACATAAACGAACAAAAAAAAAATTCATAATGTTCTATAGCTAATAATTTCTATTTTTGAAATAGACTGTATGCATAAATTTAATATTAAAAAAAAAAAAAAATTCTTAGCGTACCTAAATAACAGAAAACAAAAGTAAAATGTAATACTGGAAGAAAAATAAAAACGAATAGAAAAAAAGAGAACAAAAAATGTTACTTTGCTTGTTTTAAAATATTTTTAAAGGCTATTTCTTATGCATATGTGCAGATCTGATATTTACCCACACAACAGATAGAAAAAAAGAACTATTAAAATGTTATGATTTTAAAAGAAAGAAACATACGTTTGATATTTCCGTACATAACAGATAAAAAAAAAAATATTAAAATGTTATGTTATGAAAAGAAAGAAAACACAAGGCAGTCTATGAATCAAAGTTTTTAAAGGGTCGCATTTTAAGTGGAAATAAAGAACATTATAAAATTGCAATATTTTTATTTAAATTTTGAATTTAGCTATGCAACGTTTTCTTAATTTTTTAAAAATTTTGCCTCATTATGATGTAATGCAATACTGAGAAGTTCAACTCATAATATAGATACATATGTATATGAATGAATATATGACTACCCATCCCTCGCTTAACGGCGGGGTTCCGTTCCAGAAAAGTTGTCCGTAAATCGAAATTCCGTAAATCGATTTTTTTTTCGAACATATCATATTAATGTATGTACGTATTGTATACGGTACATATATGTAAAAATAATGTTATATGTATACTAAAAGTGATATGAATTATACATTTTATTAAAAAAGAAAAAATATTTATTAAGATAATAATTCAAAAATATTTATTACATAACTATTAAAATAAAGTATTAAATACATAAAAATATCCAAAAACAAAAATAAAATTAATTCAGAAATACTATGTACATATTTACATACAAAACTAATTAAAAATAACAAAATTCTTTAAAAATATAAATTAATCCATTTATTACAAACACAATAATATGTATTACGATCTTTGAGCATTTATCTTATGATGAAATATGTACTGCAATCTGATTGTGAATTCAAATCCGCTTCAGAGCTGGTATCCAAGTTTTGAATGGCGTCAAAAGTAGTATTAGCTGATGTGGAAGCAACTGGTTGAAAAAAGCTGGTTAATTTTTGTTGAGTTGCCGATTTTATTTTTTCTTTGTATAGCTGCTTGTAACAATCTATAGCTTCATTTACAGCTCGAGATACCTTTAAGATACGTTCGTTATTCACATCTTTTTCGGTCAGGACCTTAATACCTTCTTCGAAATGGAAAAGAGCAGTAGACAGGTCTTTTGTGGAAAGCTCCTGAGAAATATTTGCAATGGTATCTTCATTATCGTGTTTTTCAGGTGGACGACTTTGGTCCAACTGTAGCAAATCATCATCGGAAAGACTAGCTCCATGAGCATTTATTAAATCTGTAACATCTGATTCTACAAAATCTTCAAAACCAAGTTGATTACCAAGATTTACTATATTTTGAAGAACTTCCGGAAGAACTTGAACATCGGCAATATCGTTATTAACATTCTCTGGCCAAATTTTTTTCCAAACACCCTTCATTGTAGACGGTTCAATTTCTTTCCATGATTCTGCAATATTCTGTATAGCATCTTTAATATTGTAATTTTTCCAGAACGCTTTAATTGAAGCAAAACCATGTCCATCTATCTCACTGGCAACAATTAGTTGTTTAAAAGTTCTTCGCAAATAATATGCTTTGAATGTAGATATCACGCCTTGATCCATTGGTTGAATCAAGGCTGTTGTATTTTTAGGCAGGTACTCAATCCGAACATTACTAGATAGCTCATGTAGGTTTAGTGGATGGCTTGGAGCATTATCCAGGAGCAAAAGAATTTTATTACTGAGGTTTTTTTTTTCCAAATAAAGTTTGACTTCGGGACAAAAACAGTTTTTAAACCAAGATTCAAATAAACTTGAAGTCATCCATGCTTTTTTGTTGGATTTCCAAATAATTGGCAAATGGGATTTATTACATCCTTTGAGAGCTCTAGGATTTTCGGAAAGGTATATTAATAGAGGCTTCAACTTAAAATCTCCAGCTGCATTGCCCCCGAGAAGTAGAGTTAAACGCTCTTTTGCTACTTTGAAGCCAGGTGCAGACTTTTCATCCTTAGAAATATAAGTTCTTTCTGGCATCCGTTTCCAGTACAGGCCAGTCTCGTCTACGTTAAAAATTTGTTCCGAAACATATTGTCCTTCTTCTATAATTTGTTTTAATATTTTTGGATAATCACACGCTGCCGTAATATCAGAACTCGCAGCTTCACCTTTCAACTTTATATTGTGCAAATTGTGGCGGTTTTTAAATTTTTCAAACCAACCTTTACTGGCGAGGAAAGTTTCACTAGCTGGATTACCATTTTCAACTTTTAATTTTTCAAAAATACTTTTGCCTTTTTCCTGGATCGTCATTGTGCTCATAGGTATATTACGTTGATTATTATCTTCGATCCATATACCTAATAGATTTTCCATTTTTTCCATAATATAACTTCTATGGCGAGTTAGTTTTGCAGCACTTCGTGGAGCAGCTGATTGTGATTGTGCTTTAATTTTAGCCTTGTTATCAAGTATAGTACCAACTGTAGATCTTGCGAGGCCTAATACTTTTGAAATTTCAGTAATTCTCTCACCAGTTTCAGAACGACGTATTACATCTAATTTCTTTTCTAATGTTATTGCTTTTCGAGTTCTTTTTTTTTCTCCTCCAATAACACGGGTGTTCCCCTTTTTTGGCATTTTATAAAGCCTATTTTTTTTTTAAATAAGGTAAGAAAAAAATATTATATGTATGTATTTTGTTTCTATGTAATTTGCTTACAAAAAAATATTCACAGTATCAAATATTTACCTAATAATTTTTTATTACGAACACAAAAAAAATAACTTCTACAAAAAACAGAAAAAAACTTTCTACAAAAAACAAAAGAAAATTCTTATGATTGCACTTGCTCATTTACATGAAGACAATGAGATAATTACAAAATTTACATAGTTGAATATAAAGACAAAAAGATAATGCATACATATAGTTGTTGCTAGGCAATACCTGCCTACTACATATTTAAAATTTAAAATTTTCGCTGTTATTACATATCACATAAAAAAAAATGCAATGCATACACAAAAAACAAAATTTTATGTGTACTAGAACAAATTTTTGTGCATTTTGTGAATTTTTGTACGTTTTTTTTTTTTGCCGTAAATCGAATTTTTTGTACGTTAACAGAGACCGTAGAAAAATTTTTCAATTCCCGTTATAGCAAAATTCCGTATAAAGAGTGTCCGTTAAGCGAGGGATGGGTTTATATATGTAGTTATAAATTTATTATTTTTTTTTTAATATGTAGGCAACATTTATATTTATATGAATGGACGGTAAACATAAGCGAACAAAAAAAAATTTTATGTATACATATGAATTGGCAGTAAATATAAACGAACAAAAAAAAATTCAGAATGTTCTATAGGTTATAATTTATATTTTTTAAATAGAATGCATGTATAAATTAAACATTTAAAAAAAAAAAGAAATACTTAGCGTACCTAAATTTAAAAATATAAGTTTATAGTTATGCGTTTGTTGCCTCCAGCTTTTATTTTAATTTCGCAGACTTTAAAACTTATATATACTTATATTTATATTTATATTTGACATATTGAAATAAACTTTTTCAAAGAAATCTCGATTGTAACAATATAGTTTAGAAAATTACAGAAAAATTTGCTATTAAAAATTTATTTTCTACTTTTTAGTTCAAAAAAGCTGTTTTTTTAAAAATTTTTTTTATTTATTTTATTTTATTCTTTTTAGTAGCGACAAATATAAGTATTAAATTGATATTTTTTTTTCCTTGTTTAATTTTGAATTTTTACAGTTGCCCTTACAGTCTATAATTATATTATTACCTGTTATAATATAGAATATATGGAATTTTTTTATTATTAATTTATTGTGGCAAAATTTTTAATAAATTAAGAAAACGTTGCATAGCTATAAAATTTAAAATTTAAATAAAAATATTGCAATTTTATAACGTTCTATATTTCAACTTAAAAATGCGACCCTTTGAAAACTTTGATTTATATACTGCCTTGTTTTTTCTTTCTTTTATAGCATGACATTTTAATATTTCTTTTTTTCTATTTGTTATGTGTAAAAATATCAGATGTGCACATATACATAAGAAATAGCCTTTAAAAATATTTAAAAACAATCAAAGTAACATTTTTTGTTCTCTTTTTTTCTATTCGTTTCTATTTTTCTTCCAGTATTACATTTTACTTTTTTTTTCTGTTATTTAGTTACGCTAAGGACTTATTTTTTTTTTTAATATTACATTTAGGCATACTGTCTATTTAAAAAATAGAAATTATTAGCTATAGAATATTCTGAATTTTTTTTTTTTTCGTTTATGTTTACCGTCCATTCATATAAATATAATTGTTGGTATTAAAAAATAATGAATCTATAACTACACACATATACACTGATATATTCATTCATATACATATTATAGTAGTATGGGTACTATGTAATAATCTGAACTTCTGATTGTTATATTGTATTATATATTGTGGCAAGATTTTTAGAAAATTAAGGAAACATTGCATAGCAAAATTAAAAATTTAAATAAAATTATTATTGCAATTTTATAATGTTCTTTATTTCCACTTAAAAATGCGACCCTTTAAAAACTTTGATTCATACACTGCCTTGTTTAATTAATTTTTAGAAGGCCTGGTCATTGAAATACTTAAATGTGTTTGTGCAAATTGTAAATGTTTTGTGAGAAAAAGCTTCCAAAAATGACATTTCATAAAGACTTTTTTGTTCTTTTCTGTTTTTGTTTTTGTTTAAGAAAAATGCCGATTTTTAACAATTTTCTTTTCGAGTTTTCGATATGAAATATTTACCCAAACATGCCAAATTGTATATTAAAATAAAATGTGGAAATTTTTCTTTAACATACCAAAATTTCAGCTTTCAACTCGAAATTTTTAATATATTTTCAACAAAATAAAATTTTTAGTTTTTCTCTAGCATTTCATATCGTCGCCATTTAATACTCTCAAAAAATTATGAGAGTACACAATTATAATAAATTAATGAACATAACCTAATAATTTAAAAGCTTTCTAATAAATTGTACTGGAAATTTGGAAAATATATTTTAGTTCAAACTAAGTTTTTATATTTTTAATTATATTAAAAAATTATAAAATTTATATAAAAATAAATTTTGAAGTTTTATCTTTATGTTTATGTAAAAATTACTTTTCAAATCATATTTTTCAGCAATATTTTAAAGAAAAGAAAAAAAGAAGTACCAAATTCTGGTTAAGCAATTTTCGTTTTTTTCTATACAGTCTATAAAAAAAAATTATTGTAAATAGAATATTCATGTACTTACCTGAAATAGAATAATCTTTTTATGAATGAAATTTTAAATTGCAATACTATTTGATAAGTATTAGAAAAAAATTAGGTAATATTTTATTTTAAATAACTCTAAGTTTTACTAATATTTTATTTTATGTAGTCATATTTTTGTAGATATAAATTTTTGAATTGAATTATTATTTTTAAAAGATTTTATTGTATGAATACCTATTTAAAAAAATTAATTCAATTATTTAGTGCCTAATATTGCTTTTTTTAATAATTTCCTTAAATAAAGTGGGTGGAAAACATTCGGTTGTTGGGTATAAATCCAATTATAATAATAGCACGATATCTGTGGCTACTTTTAAATTTCCGGATAAAGAGCCTTTGAGAAGCTTAAAAGAGCTTTGTACAAAGATCAGACTGGCAACCAACAGCTTATAGTTCCATATGTAAATTGCATTTTTCAGAATTGTATTTTAAATTAAATAATGATAAAAGTCCGCGTTTAATACCAGATGCAGTTCCAAGTATATTCACCAATTACTTGGTAAATTTAATAGAAACGAATGATAAAAACTTACGCGATGATAATATAATTTTAAATTTCTCTAATTTAGTTTTAAATGTTAGTAAAACGAGGAAGAGTGCAGTAGAGTAGACTGTGTCAACTCTGGGATACCCGTATGAATGTAATATATCCTGTTTCTATAAAACTTGATCATCTTTTAAAAACATTCAGAGTTTTAGTACCGAACTACAGAGATATATTTATGTAAATTGTGGAGTTGTATGATAGCTACCCGAATCTATTGCGCCTAGCTTCATTAAGTTCCAAGAAATGCAAAAAGCCTGAACCGGCTGCTTTAGACCATTCAAATTTTACAAAAGTTTTTGGCATGCAACTCGACACTTTTTCACTAAATTTCAGATAGCTAGCTTCAATAGACACTGAGTTATTTTCATTTAAAAAGAGAAGTTGTATGGCAACTACCCGAACCTGTCATATCATCACAACCAAATTGTACAGAAGTTATTGCCATAAAACTGGATCATCATTCGCAAAATTTCAGATTCCTAGATTGAACAGACACTGGGTTATTTCCATTTAAAGAAAGAAGTTGTATGGCAGCTACTCGAACCCGGCGGCCGAAAATGCTGGAGTTAAATAGCAAAACTAACAATTTTGTAAAAGTGACGTAAAAAAAATTTCAGCCTCCTAACTCCTTTATTTTTTCAGTTATCGTGCGGACGGACACTGAGTTATTTTCATTTAAAAAGAGAAGTTGTATGGCAGCAACCCGAACCCGTCGAACCACCACAACCAAATTTTGCAGAAGTTGTTGCCATAAAACTTGATCATCATTCGCAAAATTGCAGATACCTAGATTGAACAGACACTGGGTTATTTCCATTTAAAGAAAGACGTTGTATGGCAGCTACTCGAACCCGGCGGCCGAAAATGCTGGAGTTAAATAGCAAAACTAACAATTTTACAAAAGTAACGTAAAAACATTTTCAGCCTCCTAGCTCCTCTATTTTTTGAGTTATAGTGCGGACGGACACTGAGTTCTTTCATTTAAAAAGAGATTTTGTATGGCAGCTACCCGAACCCGTCACACCACCACAACCAAATTTTGCAGAAGTTGTTGCCATAAAACTTGATCATCATTCGCAAAATTTCAGATACCTAGATTGAACAGACACTGGGTTATTTCTATTTAAAGAAAGACGTTGTATGGCAGCTACCCGAACCCGGGGACAGAAAATGCTGGAGTTAAATAGCAAAACTAACAATTTTGTAAAAGTGACGTAAAAAAATTTCAGCCTCCTAACTCCTTTATTTTTTGAGTTATCGTGCGGACGGACACTGAGTTATTTTCATTTAAAAAGAGAAGTTGTATGGCAGCTACCCGAACCCGTCACACCACCACAACCAAATTTTGCAGAAGTTGTTGCCATAAAACTTGATCATCATTCGCAAAATTGCAGATACCTAGATTGAACAGACACTGGGTTATTTCCATTTAAAGAAAGACGTTGTATGGCAGCTACTCGAACCCGGCGGCCGAAAATGCTGGAGTTAAATAGCAAAACTAACAATTTTACAAAAGTAACGTAAAAAAATTTTCAGCCTCCTAGCTCCTCTATTTTTTGAGTTATAGTGCGGACGGACACTGAGTTCTTTCATTTAAAAAGAGATTTTGTATGGCAGCTACCCGAACCCGTCACACCACCACAACCAAATTTTGCAGAAGTTGTTGCCATAAAACTTGATCATCATTCGCAAAATTTCAGATACCTAGATTGAACAGACACTGGGTTATTTCTATTTAAAGAAAGACGTTGTATGGCAGCTACCCGAACCCGGGGACAGAAAATGCTGGAGCTAAATAGCAAAACTAACAATTTTACAAAAGTGACGTAAAAAAATGTTCAGCCTCCTAGCTCCTCTATTTTTTGAGTTATCGTGCGGACGGACACTGAGTTCTTTTCATTTAAAAAGAGATTTTGTATGGCAGCTACCCGAACCCGTCGCACCAGCACAACCAAATTTTGTAGAAGTTGTTGCCATAGAACTTGATCATCATTTGCAAGATTTCAGACGCCTAGCTTTATTAACTTCCAAGAGGTGCAAGAAGCCTGAACCAGCTGCTCTAGACCAACCAAATTTTACAAAAGTTGTTGGCATGTAACTCGACACCTCTTTACTAAATTTCAGATTCCTAGCTTCAATAAACACTGAGTTATTCTTATTTAAACGGAGAAGTTGTATGGCAGCTACCCGAACCCGTCGCACCAGCACAACCAAATTTTGTAGAAGTTGTTGCCATAAAACTTGATCATCATTTGCAAGATTCCAGACACCTAGCTTTATTAACTTCCAAGAGGTGCAAGAAGCCTGAACCGGCTGCTCTAGACCAACCAAATTTTACAAAAGTTGTTGGCATATAAATCGACACTTCTTTACTAAATTTCAGATTCCTAGCTTCAATAAACACTGAGTTATTCTCATTTAACCGGATAAGTTGTATGGCAGCTACCCGAACTCGCCGCACCACCACAACCAAATTTTACAAAAGTTGTTGCCATAAAACTTGATCATCATTTGCAAAATTTCAGACGCCTAGCTTCATTAGGTTCCAAGAGGTGCAAGAAGTCTGAACCGGCTGCTCTAGACCAACCAAATTTTACAAAAGTTGTTGGCATGTAACTCGACACCTCTTTACTAAATTTCAGATTCCTAGCTTCAATAAACACTGAGTTATTCTTATTTAAACGGAGAAGTTGTACGGCAGCTACCCGAACCCGCTGCACCAGCACAACCAAATTTTACAGAAGTTGTTGCCATAAAACTTGATCATCATTTGCAAAATTTCAGAAACCTAGCTTGAATAGATACTGAGTTATTTCTATATAAAGATAGAAGTTGTATGGCAGCTACTCGAACCCGCCGACCGAAAATGTTGGATTTAAATAGCAAAACTAACAATTTTGCAAAAGTGACGTAAAAAAAATTTCAGCCTCCTAGCTCCTTTATTTTTTGAGTTATCGTGCGGACGGACGGACGGACGAACGGACGGACGTACATGGCTTAATCGACTCAGAATTCGATTCTGAGCCGATCCATACCTTTGACACTATATCTAGCTCGACTCCTTTAAGGTGTCACAAACGTAATGGCAAATTTATTATACCCTTGAACATAGTTCATACGGGTATAAAAATAAATTTAAAATACTGGAAATTATATAAAGGCCAAAATAATATTATTTTATATATTTTAATAGAAAATAATTACTTTAAATGTGATTTTAAATTTATAATAATAATTAATAATGATCTAAGTTACCTATTTGACAGGTAATACAGAAATAAAACATTTCAAAATATTGAACGATATTGAAAAACGCAAAAAATTAAATAGTATTATTGACTAAATTAACCTTTTTGATATGAATCTATATATAGTTGTATATATAGTACCTATATATAGTTGGGATACAATAGTCATATCATTTTTCATTTTTGCCCACTCAAGATCTATTATTACTATCCGGTCGGAAAATATTGATTTTTGTGATATTTTTTTTGTTTTTTACTTTTTTTAATATTGTTTTGTTATAAATTAATTACTTTATTTTGTTTTATTAAATTTTTTTTAAATATATCATATTATTTAGTTAAAAAATTATTTATATATTATATGTATGTATTAATATATATTTTTTTTATTATTTTAGTTTAAGGCCTAGTCTTTAGGCGATACCACTTTAAAAATAATCGCCATATCCCCTACCTCAAAGGAAAAGGCGAATAACTTATAATATTAATTTATTTTATTATAGTAATAACAATTTTAAATAAGTTAACATAAATTAACTTATTGTAAAAATAATTAAATAGTTTATTTTTTGCACTTAATTTTATATGCATTCTAAAAAATTTACAATATTTATTAAAGCAAATCAATATTGCAATAAAAATTAGTTTTCAACATTTTTTTTTGCTCAGTAATATACCAAATTAATGCTCTTTTAAAAAGTTTTTAAGAAGCTTTTTTTTGTTGAAAAGTAGTTGGAAGACATTTTTTAAAATGCATATTTATGAATGAAAATTTAAAATTTTTAAAAATTTCTTTTTACTAAAAAACGTAAAAAAGATGGAACTTTAATGCTCCCTTAGGACGAAATTAAAAAAAATCTGTAGTTTTTGTGTTATTTCCAGATTTCTAGGAGGACTACTATTTTTTTCCATAAGACTACGTGTATTTTTTTTGAAAAAAAGGACTACTATTTAGCTTTCCTCTCTCAATGTCCAGACCTTCTAAAAATTAATGTAGGTTATGACAGCACACATAAAAATATGCATATTATTTTTGTACATGTTTGTACCTACATACATATGTAGTAAAAAAATTTGGTTTTAAAAGTATGTAATTGAGAATATATTGAATTGTTTAATTCTAAATGCTAATGTTTTTGAATTAAAAAAAATTATTTTGCTTTTTCTAAATGATTTAGATATATATGTATGTATGTACATAACATTTGTTTTATGATTAATTCATAATTATTGTTATTGAAAAGAAAAATATTGTTGTTATTTACTATTTTTAAAAAAGACTGGATTTCTTATTTTTAACATATTCTTTTTGTTGTTTAATATTTTTACATAATATAAATATATTCTTAGTTTTTATAATAGGAAATATATTCTTAGTTTTTATATTTCAGAAAAAGGCATTAGTGGTGCAGATCATCATTCCCTAATAGATCTTAATTTAAAGGCAGCTCCCAATTTAGATATCAATGTTAGGGCCATAATATGCGATTTTAATATGTTAAGAGTTTCGAAAGAAAAGCCCTACTTTAATTATAATTAAGAAAGGAAAAACACATATCTATATAAATATTATAAATAAACACATTGCTTTTTTAAATAAAAATGTATACTAAAAATCAATTGATTTGATGAAAAAAAACTTAAATTTAACACTTGCTTACTAAATTTTAAGTATATGTATATTATATTTTACACTGTCTTCTCAAGTGCGGCACATTAATTTGTTTACACATTCATATCTTTCAAATTCATCGCTTTCAAACCAAAAATATTTTCGAAGCACTTATTATTACATATTTTGAAGTTTTTACCTATGTATATGTACGCATACAATGCAATGGTTTACATAAAAAACAATAGTCTTTTATAGAAAAAAAAAAACATTTACGTTTTACGAATACGTATTGGGATTGGTGAGTTTAGTAAATTTAGATAAAATGTTTTATTTTGGTTCTGTAATAATTCTGTTAAAAATTCTGTTATATCTTTGTATGAACATTTAATTTTGAAATTAAGCTAATTTCTCTAATGTTTTTCGATATTATTATTTTAAAATCATGTATTGTCATCGGGATCTGATCTAATGAAGGAAATTTCAAGTCTCTAGCTCAACGGGAAGTGGGTTTAAAATGGCTTCTAAGATTCTATCCTTTACCCAACCAAGTTAATAAAAAGCTGTTAAAAAAAGCTGTTAATAAAAAAGAGAACAAAAAATATTACTTTGATTGTTTTTAAATATTAAGTCTATTTCTTATGTATATATTGTGCACATCTGATATTTACCCACACAACAGATAGAAAAAAAGAACTATTAAAATGTTATGATTTTAAAAGAAAGAAACATACGTTTTCTATTTCCGTACATAACAGATAAAAAAAAAAATATTAAAATGTTATGTTAAGAAAAGAAAGAAAAAACAAGGCAGTGTATGAATCAAAGTTTTTAAAGGGTCGCATTTTAAGTGGAAATAAAGAACACTATAAAATTGCAATATTTTTATTTAAATTTTGAATTTAGCTATAAAAATTTTGCCGCATTATGATATAATGCAATACTGAGAAGTTCAGCTCATAATATAGATACATATGTATATGAATGAATATATGGCTATTTATATATGTAGTTATAGATTTATTATTTTTTAATATGTAGGCAACAGAAATAAAGAACATTATAAAATTGCAATAACAATTTTATTTAAATTTTTAATTTTGCTATGCAATGTTTCCTTAATTTTTTAAAAATCTTGCCACAATATATAATACAATACAATCATAAGTTCAGATCAACAATAATAATACATAACAATCAGAAGTTCAGATCATTACATAGTACCCATACTACTATAATATGTATATGAATGAA
This sequence comes from Poecilobothrus nobilitatus, assembly GCA_947095535.1. NCBI lineage: Eukaryota > Metazoa > Arthropoda > Insecta > Diptera > Dolichopodidae > Poecilobothrus > Poecilobothrus nobilitatus. Next base: position 227,380,145 of record OX352772.1, read on the forward strand.
TATATCAGTATATATATGTGTAGTTATAGATTCATTATTTTTTAATACCAACAATTATATTTATATGAATGGACGGTAAACATAAACGAACAAAAAAAATTATAATAAATTTTTAATAGCAAATTTTTCTGTAATTTTCTAAACTATATTGTTACAATCGAGATTTCTTTGAAAAAGTTTATTTCAATATGTCAAATATATATATAAATATAAGTATACATAAGTTTTAAAGTCTGTGAAATTAATATAAAAGCTGGAGGCAAAATTTAAAAATATAAGTTTATAGTTATGCGTTTGTTGCCTCCAGCTTTTATTTTAATTTCGCAATCTTTCAAACTTATATATACTTATATTTATATATATATTTGACATATTGAAATAAACATTTTCAAAGAAATCTCGATTGTAACAATATAGTTTAGAAAATTATGGAAAAATTTGCTATTAAAAATTTATTTTCCACTTTTTAGTTCAAAAAAGCTGTTTTTTTAAAAATTTTTTTTATTTATTTTATTTTATTCTTTTTAGTAACGACAAATATAAGTATTAAATTGATATTTTTTTTTTCCTTGTTTAATTTTGAATTTTTACATTTGCCCTTACAGTCGATAATTATATTACTACCTGTTATAATATAAAATATATGGAATTTTTTTATTATTAATTTATTGTGCAATTTTATATTGCGCAAGTGCAATATTGCAATTTTATAACGTTCTACATTTCCACTTAAAAATGCGACCCTTTGAAAACTTTGATTTATATACTGCCTTGTTTTTTCTTTCTTTTATAACATGACATTTTAATATTTCTTTTTTTCTATTTGTTAATTGTATAAATTTCAGATGTGCACATATACATCAGAAATAGCCTTTAAAAATATTTAAACACAATTTTTTTTCTGTTATTTAGGTACGCTAAGGACTTATTTTCTTTTTTTTAATATTACATTTAGGCATACAGTCTATTTAAAAAATAAAAATTATTAGCTATAGAATATTCTGAATTTTTTTTTTTTTTCGTTTATGTTTACCGTCCATTCATATAAATATAATTGTTGGTATTAAAAAATAATGAATCTAGAACTACACACATATATACTGATATATTCATTCATATACATATTATAGTAGTATGGGTACTATGTAATGATCTGAACTTCTGATTGTTATATTGTATTATATATTGTGGCAAGATTTTTAAAAAATTAAGGAAACATTGCATAGCAAAATTAAAAATTTAAATAAAATTGTTATTACAATTTTATAATGTTCTTTAATTCCACTTAAAAATGCGACCCTTTAAAAATTTTGATTCATACACTGCCTTGTTTTTTCTTTCTTTTCATAACATAACATATTAATATTTTTTTTTTATCTATTATGTACGGAAATATCAAACGTATGTTTCTTTCTTTTAAAATTATAACATTTTAATAGTTCTTTTTTTCTATCTGTTATGTGGGTAAATATCAGATGTGCACAATATATACATAAGAAATAGCCTTTAAAAATATTTAAAAACAAGCAAAGTAACATTTTTTGTTCTCTTTTTTTTCTATTCGTTTTTATTTTTCTTCCACTATTACATTTTCCTTTTTTTTCTGTTATTTAGGTACGCTAAGAACTTTTTTTTTTTTTTAATATTAAATTTATGCATACAGTCTATTTCAAAAATAGAAATTATTAGCTATAGAACATTCTGAATTTTTTTTTGTTCGTTTATGTTAACCGTCCATTCATTTGCATACATAAAACTTTTTTTTGTTCGTTTATGTTTACCGTCCATTCATATAAATATAACTGTTGCCTACATATTAAAAAATAATAAATCGATAAATCAACTAATAATAATAGTTGGGAATTTAGGAATTTGGTTTGACTGTGTTAGCAGATTTTTAATAGTACAGCACACATAAAAATATGCATACCATTTTTGTACATGTTTGTACCTACATACATATGTAGTAAAAAAATTTGGTTATAAAAGTATGTAATTGAGAATATATTAAATTGCTTACTTCTAAATGCTAATGTTTTAGAATTAAAAAAAATTATTTTGCTTTTTCTAAACGATTTAGATATAGATACATGTATGTATGTACATAACATATATTTTATGATTAATTCATAATTATTGTTATTGAAAAGAAAAATATTGTTGTTATTTACTATTTTTAAAAAAGACTCGATTTCTTATTTTTAACATATTCTTTTTGGTGTTTAATGTTTTTACATAATTGGAAATATATTCTTAGTTTTTATACTTCAGAAAAAGGCATTAGTGGTGCAGATCATCATTCCCTAATAGATCTTAATTTAAAGGCAGCTCCCAATTTAGATATCAATGTTAGGGCCATAATATGCGATTTTAATATGTTAAGAGTTTCGAAAGAAAAGCCCTACTTTAATTATAATTAAGAAAGGAAAAACACATATCTATATAAATATTATAAATAAACACATTGCTTTTTTAAATAAAAATGTATACTAAAAATTAATTGATTTGATGAAAAAACACTTAAATTTAACAGTTGCTTACTAAATTTTAAGTAAATGCATATTAAATTTTACACTGTGTTCTCAAGTGCGGCACATTAATTTGTTTACACATTCATATCTTTCAAATTTATCGCTTTCAAACCAAAAATATTTTCGAAGCACTTATTATTACATATTTTGAAGTATGTACCTATGTATATGTACGCAAACAATGCAATGGTTTACATAAAAAACAATAGTCTTTTATAGAAAAAAAACACTTTTACGTTTTACGAATACGTATTGGGATTGGGATTGGTGAGTTTAGTAAATTTAGATAAAATGTTTTATTTTGGTTCGGTAATAATTCTGTTAAAAATTCTGTTATATCTTTGTATGAAAATTAAATTTTGAAATTAAGCTAATTTCTCTAATGTTTTTCGATATTATTATTTTAAAATCATGTATTGTCAACCGGATCTGATCTAATGAAGAAAATTTCAAGTCTCTAGCTCAACGGGATGTGGGTTTAAAATGGCTTCTAAGATTCCATCCTTTACCCAACCAAGTTGATACAAAGCTGTTAAATTGTACTAAAAAAAACTGCTACCCATTTCATATAAAACTTCCAAACAAAATTTTTAAAAAATTAAAATATAGGTAGGTATTAATAAAATCCACCAATCGAATCCATTTTAAAAATGTGTACACCCTCATATCATATTCATATAATCATATTCATATTCTATATAACTCAGTGTAAATAGATAATACTAATCATAGCTATGCGAGAAGCAAACACAAATACATATTTACATTCTGAAGTATAAATAAGTACCTACCTCAAAAAATATTATTACGATTTATGAACTAATAAAAAGCAAGTACTAAAAAAAAAGAAAAAAAAAAAAGAATCAATATATAAACAGATAGAAAGTCGTGTAAAAAAATGTCAAGAAATTTTGATAAGTTGTATTTCGTAAACTACCACCCTGATCGAAAAGGTAAAAACATATTTTATTTTTCCTTTCCTCATTCTTTCTAATGATGCATAAACCTTGTAAATCGGCCCAGTAGTTTTCTATGAAAAGGGACCCAAAAAACAATGCTGGCGTATTTATATAATGATGATATAAATATAATATGTGCGCATTAATATAATATAATATTTAAAATTATATTTATTATTTTGTACTAAGTAAATTTAATATACATTTACCGAAAAATTAAGATTAGATAAGAATTAGATAAGAAAAATTTATTGTTATAGAATCCTTGAATATTCCCAGTACTATGTCGTTTAATATAGTAGAACTTATTTTATTTTTTGAACTATTATTGACTTTTTGAATTATTTGTTTTTTATTTTGATACATAAAATGTTTTTAGCGGATGTAGTACTCCGGAACATTCGAAAGTTTCAACTGTATTTTTTGGATTTTTTGGAAAAATATTTAAAAACAATCAAAGTAACATTTTTTGTTCTCTTTTTTTTCTATTCGTTTTTATTTTTCTTCCAGTATTACATCTTCTTTTTTTTTTGTTTTCTGTTATTTAGGTACGCTAAGTATTTCTTTTTTTTTTAAATGTTTAATTTATACATGCATTCTATTTAAAAAATATAAATTATAACCTATAGAACATTCTGAATTTTTTTTTGTTCGTTTATATTTACCGTCCATTCATATGCATACATAAAATTTTTTTTTTGTTCGTTTATGTTTACCGTCCATTCATATAAATATAACTGTTGCCTACATATTAAAAAATAATAAATCTATAACTACATATATAAATAGCCATACATTCATTCATATACATATGTATCTATATTATGAGCTGAACTTCTCAGTATTGCATTATATCATAATGCGGCAAAATTTTCAAAAAATTAAGAAAACGTTGCATAGCTAAATTCAAAATTTAAATAAAAATATTGCAATTTTATAGTGTTCTTTATTTCCACTTAAAATGCAACCCTTTAAAAACTTTTGCCTTTGAGCCTTTGAGAAGCTTAAAAGAGCTTTGAGAAGCTTAAAAGAGCTTTGTACAAAGATCAGACTGGCAACCAACAGCTTATAGTTCCATATGTAAATTGCATTTTTCAGAATTGTATTTTAAATTAAATAATGATAAAAGTCCGCGTTTAATACCAGATGCAGTTCCAAGTATATTCACCAATTACTTGGTAAATTTAATAGAAACGAATGATAAAAACTTACGCGATGATAATATAATTTTAAATTTCTCTAATTTAGTTTTAAATGTTAGTAAAACGAGGAAGAGTGCAGTAGAGTAGACTGTGTCAACTCTGGGATACCCGTATGAATGTAATATATCCTGTTTCTATAAAACTTGATCATCTTTTAAAAACATTCAGAGTTTTAGTACCGAACTACAGAGATATATTTATGTAAATTGTGGAGTTGTATGATAGCTACCCGAATCTATTGCGCCTAGCTTCATTAAGTTCCAAGAAATGCAAAAAGCCTGAACCGGCTGCTTTAGACCATTCAAATTTTACAAAAGTTTTTGGCATGCAACTCGACACTTTTTCACTAAATTTCAGATAGCTAGCTTCAATAGACACTGAGTTATTTTCATTTAAAAAGAGAAGTTGTATGGCAACTACCCGAACCTGTCATATCATCACAACCAAATTGTACAGAAGTTATTGCCATAAAACTGGATCATCATTCGCAAAATTTCAGATTCCTAGATTGAACAGACACTGGGTTATTTCCATTTAAAGAAAGAAGTTGTATGGCAGCTACTCGAACCCGGCGGCCGAAAATGCTGGAGTTAAATAGCAAAACTAACAATTTTGTAAAAGTGACGTAAAAAAAATTTCAGCCTCCTAACTCCTTTATTTTTTCAGTTATCGTGCGGACGGACACTGAGTTATTTTCATTTAAAAAGAGAAGTTGTATGGCAGCAACCCGAACCCGTCGAACCACCACAACCAAATTTTGCAGAAGTTGTTGCCATAAAACTTGATCATCATTCGCAAAATTGCAGATACCTAGATTGAACAGACACTGGGTTATTTCCATTTAAAGAAAGACGTTGTATGGCAGCTACTCGAACCCGGCGGCCGAAAATGCTGGAGTTAAATAGCAAAACTAACAATTTTACAAACGTAACGTAAAAACATTTTCAGCCTCCTAGCTCCTCTATTTTTTGAGTTATAGTGCGGACGGACACTGAGTTCTTTCATTTAAAAAGAGATTTTGTATGGCAGCTACCCGAACCCGTCACACCACCACAACCAAATTTTGCAGAAGTTGTTGCCATAAAACTTGATCATCATTCGCAAAATTTCAGATACCTAGATTGAACAGACACTGGGTTATTTCTATTTAAAGAAAGACGTTGTATGGCAGCTACCCGAACCCGGGGACAGAAAATGCTGGAGTTAAATAGCAAAACTAACAATTTTGTAAAAGTGACGTAAAAAAATTTCAACCTCCTAACTCCTTTATTTTTTGAGTTATCGTGCGGACGGACACTGAGTTATTTTCATTTAAAAAGAGAAGTTGTATGGCAGCTACCCGAACCCGTCGCACCACCACAACCAAATTTTGCAGAAGTTGTTGCCATAAAACTTGATCATCATTCGCAAAATTGCAGATACCTAGATTGAACAGACACTGGGTTATTTCCATTTAAAGAAAGACGTTGTATGGCAGCTACTCGAACCCGGCGGCCGAAAATGCTGGAGTTAAAGAGCAAAACTAATAATTTTACAAAAGTAACGTAAAAAAATTTTCAGCCTCCTAGCTCCTCTATTTTTTGAGTTATAGTGCGGACGGACACTGAGTTCTTTCATTTAAAAAGAGATTTTGTATGGCAGCTACCCGAACCCGTCACACCACCACAACCAAATTTTGCAGAAGTTGTTGCCATAAAACTCGATCATCATTCGCAAAATTTCAGATACCTAGATTGAACAGACACTGGGTTATTTCTATTTAAAGAAAGACGTTGTATGGCAGCTACCCGAACCCGGAGACAGAAAATGCTGGAGTTAAATAGCAAAACTAACAATTTTACAAAAGTGACGTAAAAAAATGTTCAGCCTCCTAGCTCCTCTATTTTTTGAGTTATCGTGCGGACGGACACTGAGTTCTTTTCATTTAAAAAGAGATTTTGTATGGCAGCTACCCGAACCCGTCGCACCAGCACAACCAAATTTTGTAGAAGTTGTTGCCATAGAACTTGATCATCATTTGCAAGATTTCAGACGCCTAGCTTTATTAACTTCCAAGAGGTGCAAGAAGCCTGAACCGGCTGCTCTAGACCAACCAAATTTTGCAGAAGTTGTTGCCATAAAACTTGATCATCATTCGCAAAATTTCAGATACCTAGATTGAACAGACACTGGGTTATTTCCATTTAAAGAAAGACGTTGTATGGCAGCTACTCGAACCCGGCGGCCGAAAATGCTGGAGTTAAAGAGCAAAACTAACAATTTTACAAAAGTAACGTAAAAAAATTTTCAGCCTCCTAGCTCCTCTATTTTTTGAGTTATAGTGCGGACGGACACTGAGTTCTTTCATTTAAAAAGAGATTTTGTATGGCAGCTACCCGAACCCGTCACACCACCACAACCAAATTTTGCAGAAGTTGTTGCCATAAAACTTGATCATCATTCGCAAAATTTCAGATACCTAGATTGAACAGACACTGGGTTATTTCTATTTAAAGAAAGACGTTGTATGGCAGCTACCCGAACCCGGAGACAGAAAATGCTGGAGTTAAATAGCAAAACTAACAATTTTACAAAAGTGACGTAAAAAAATGTTCAGCCTCCTAGCTCCTCTATTTTTTGAGTTATCGTGCGGACGGACACTGAGTTCTTTTCATTTAAAAAGAGATTTTGTATGGCAGCTACCCGAACCCGTCACACCACCACAACCAAATTTTGCAGAAGTTGTTGCCATAAAACTTGATCATCATTCGCAAAATTTCAGATACCTAGATTGAACAGACACTGGGTTATTTCTATTTAAAGAAAGACGTTGTATGGCAGCTACCCGAACCCGGAGACAGAAAATGCTGGAGTTAAATAGCAAAACTAACAATTTTACAAAAGTGACGTAAAAAAATGTTCAGCCTCCTAGCTCCTCTATTTTTTGAGTTATCGTGCGGACGGACACTGAGTTCTTTTCATTTAAAAAGAGATTTTGTATGGCAGCTACCCGAACCCGTCGCACCAGCACAACCAAATTTTGTAGAAGTTGTTGCCATAGAACTTGATCATCATTTGCAAGATTTCAGACGCCTAGCTTTATTAACTTCCAAGAGGTGCAAGAAGCCTGAACCGGCTGCTCTAGACCAACCAAATTTTACAAAAGTTGTTGGCATGTAACTCGACACCTCTTTACTAAATTTCAGATTCCTAGCTTCAATAAACACTGAGTTATTCTTATTTAAACGGAGAAGTTGTATGGCAGCTACCCGAACCCGTCGCACCAGCACAACCAAATTTTGTAGAAGTTGTTGCCATAAAACTTGATCATCATTTGCAAGATTCCAGACACCTAGCTTTATTAACTTCCAAGAGGTGCAAGAAGCCTGAACCGGCTGCTCTAGACCAACCAAATTTTACAAAAGTTGTTGGCATGTAACTCGACACCTCTTTACTAAATTTCAGATTCCTAGCTTCAATAAACACTGAGTTATTCTTATTTAAACGGAGAAGTTGTATGGCAGCTACCCGAACCCGCTGCACCAGCACAACCAAATTTTACAAAAGTTGTTGCCATAAAACTTGATCATCATTTGCAAAATTTCAGACTCCTAGCTTCATTAGGTTCCAAGAGGTGCAAGAAGTCTGAACCGGCTGCTCTAGACCAACCAAATTTTACAAAAGTTGTTGGCATGTAACTCGACACCTCTTTACTAAATTTCAGATTCCTAGCTTCAATAAACACTGAGTTATTCTTATTTAAACGGAGAAGTTGTATGGCAGCTACCCGAACCCGCTGCACCAGCACAACCAAATTTTACAGAAGTTGTTGCCATAAAACTTGATCACCATTTGCAAAATTTCAGAAACCTAGCTTGAATAGATACTGAGTTATTTCTATATAAAGATAGAAGTTGTATGGCAGCTACTCGAACCCGCCGACCGAAAATGTTGGATTTAAATAGCAAAACTAACAATTTTGCAAAAGTGACGTAAAAAAAATTTCAGCCTCCTAGCTCCTTTATTTTTTGAGTTATCGTGCGGACGGACGGACGGACGTACATGGCTTAATCGACTCAGAATTCGATTCTGAGCCGATCCATACCTTTGACACTATATCTAGCTCGACTCCTTTAAGGTGTCACAAACGTAATGGCAAATTTATTATACCCTTGAACATAGTTCATACGGGTATAAAAATAAATTTAAAATACTGGAAATTATATAAAGGCCAAAATAATATTATTTTATATATTTTAATAGAAAATAATTACTTTAAATGTGATTTTAAATTTATAATAATAATTAATAATGATCTAAGTTACCTATTTGACAGGTAATACAGAAATAAAACAATTTCAAAATATTGAACGATATTGAAAAACGCAAAAAATTAAATAGTATTATTGACTAAATTAACCTTTTTGATATGAATCTATATATAGTTGTATATATAGTACCTATATATAGTTGGGATACAATAGTCATATCATTTTTCATTTTTGCCCACTCAAGATCTATTATTACTATCCGGTCGGAAAATATTGATTTTTGTGATATTTTTTTTGTTTTTTACTTTTTTTAATATTGTTTTGTTATAAATTAATTACTTTATTTTGTTTTATTAAATTTTATTTTAAATATATCATATTATTTAGTTAAAAAATTATTTATATATTATATGTATGTATTAATATATATTTTTTTTATTATTTTAGTTTAAGGCCTAGTCTTTAGGCGATACCACTTTAAAAATAATCGCCATATCCCCTACCTCAAAGGAAAAGGCGAATAACTTATAATATTAATTTATTTTATTATAGTAATAACAATTTTAAATAAGTTAACATAAATTAACTTATTGTAAAAATAATTAAATAGTTTATTTTTTGCACTTAATTTTATATGCATTCTAAAAAATTTACAATATTTATTAAAGCAAATCAATATTGCAATAAAAATTAGTTTTCAACATTTTTTTTTGCTCAGTAATATACCAAATTAATGCTCTTTTAAAAAGTTTTTAAGAAGCTTTTTTTTGTTGAAAAGTAGTTGGAAGACATTTTTTAAAATGCATATTTATGAATGAAAATTTAAAATTTTTAAAAATTTCTTTTTACTAAAAAACGTAAAAAAGATGGAACTTTAATGCTTCCTTAGGACGAAATTAAAACAAATCTGTAGTTTTTGTGTTATTTCCAGATTTCTAGGAGGACTACTATTTTTTTCCATAAGACTACGTGTATTTTTTTTGAAAAAAAGGACTACTATTTAGCTTTCCTCTCTCAATGTCCAGACCTTCTAAAAATTAATGTAGGTTATGACAGCACACATAAAAGTATGCATATTATTTTTGTACATGTTTGTACCTACATACATATGTAGTAAAAAAATTTGGTTTTAAAAGTATGTAATTGAGAATATATTGAATTGTTTACTTCTAAATGCTAATGTTTTTGAATTAAAAAAAATTATTTTGCTTTTTCTAAACGATTTAAATATATATGTATGTATGTACATAACATTTATTTTATGATTAATTCATAATTATTGTTATTGAAAAGAAAAATATTGTTGTTATTTACTATTTTTAAAAAAGACTGGATTTCTTATTTTTAACATATTCTTTTTGTTGTTTAATATTTTTACATAATATAAATATATTCTTAGTTTTTATAATAGGAAATATATTCTTAGTTTTTATATTTCAGAAAAAGGCATTAGTGGTGCAGATCATCATTCCCTAATAGATCTTAATTTAAAGGCAGCTCCCAATTTAGATATCAATGTTAGGGCCATAATATGCGATTTTAATATGTTAAGAGTTTCGAAAGAAAAGCCCTACTTTAATTATAATTAAGAAAGGAAAAACACATATCTATATAAATATTATAAATAAACACATTGCTTTTTTAAATAAAAATGTATACTAAAAATCAATTGATTTGATGAAAAAAAACTTAAATTTAACACTTGCTTACTAAATTTTAAATATATGCATATTATATTTTACACTGTCTTCTCAAGTGTGGCACATTAATTTGTTTACACATTCATATCTTTCAAATTCATCGCTTTCAAACCAAAAATATTTTCGAAGCACTTATTATTACATATTTTGAAGTTTTTACCTATGTATATGTACGCATACAATGCAATGGTTTACATAAAACACAATAGTCTTTTATAGAAAAAAAAAACATTTACGTTTTACGAATACGTATTGGAATTGGGATTGGTGAGTTTAGTAAATTTAGATAAAATGTTTTATTTTGGTTCGGTAATAATTCTGTTAAAAATTCTGTTATATCTTTGTATGAACATTTAATTTTGAAATTAAGCTAATTTCTCTAATGTTTTTCGATATTATTATTTTAAAATCATGTATTGTCATCGGGATCTGATCTAATGAAGAAAATTTCAAGTCTCTAGCTCAACGGGAAGTGGGTTTAAAATGGCTTCTAAGATTCTATCCTTTACCCAACCAAGTTAATAAAAAGCTGTTAAAAAAAGCTGTTAATAAAAAAGAGAACAAAAAATATTACTTTGATTGTTTTTAAATATTAAGTCTATTTCTTATGTATATATTGTGCACATCTGATATTTACCCACATAACAGATAGAAAAAAAGAACTATTAAAATGTTATGATTTTAAAAGAAAGAAACATACTTTTTCTATTTCCGTACATAACAGTTAAAAAAAAAAATGTTAAAATGTTATGTTAAGAAAAGAAAGAAAAAACAAGGCAGTGTATGAATCAAAGTTTTTAAAGGGTCGCATTTTAAGTGGAAATAAAGAACACTATAAAATTGCAATATTTTTATTTAAATTTTGAATTTAGCTATAAAAATTTTGCCGCATTATGATATAATGCAATACTGAGAAGTTCAGCTCATAATATAGATACATATGTATATGAATGAATATATGGCTATTTATATATGTAGTTATAGATTTATTATTTTTTAATATGTAGGCAACAGAAATAAAGAACATTATAAAATTGCAATAACAATTTTATTTAAATTTTTAATTTTGCTATGCAATGTTTCCTTAATTTTTTAAAAATCTTGCCACAATATATAATACAATATAACAATCAGAAGTTCAGATCATTACATAGTACCCATACTACTATAATATGTATATGAATGAATATATCAGTATATATATGTGTAGTTATAGATTCATTATTTTTTAATACCAACAATTATATTTATATGAATGGACGGTAAACATAAACGAACAAAAAAAATTATAATAAATTTTTAATAGCAAATTTTTCTGTAATTTTCTAAACTATATTGTTACAATCGAGATTTCTTTGAAAAAGTTTATTTCAATATGTCAAATATATATATAAATATAAGTATACATAAGTTTTAAAGTCTGTGAAATTAATATAAAAGCTGGAGGCAAAATTTAAAAATATAAGTTTATAGTTATGCGTTTGTTGCCTCCAGCTTTTATTTTAATTTCGCAATCTTTCAAACTTATATATACTTATATTTATATATATATTTGACATATTGAAATAAACATTTTCAAAGAAATCTCGATTGTAACAATATAGTTTAGAAAATTATGGAAAAATTTGCTATTAAAAATTTATTTTCCACTTTTTAGTTCAAAAAAGCTGTTTTTTTAAAAATTTTTTTTATTTATTTTATTTTATTCTTTTTAGTAACGACAAATATAAGTATTAAATTGATATTTTTTTTTTCCTTGTTTAATTTTGAATTTTTACATTTGCCCTTACAGTCGATAATTATATTATTACCTGTTATAATATAAAATATATGGAATTTTTTTATTATTAATTTATTGTGCAATTTTATATTGCGCAAGTGCAATATTGCAATTTTATAACGTTCTACATTTCCACTTAAAAATGCGACCCTTTGAAAACTTTGATTTATATACTGCCTTGTTTTTTCTTTCTTTTATAACATGACATTTTAATATTTCTTTTTTTCTATTTGTTAATTGTATAAATTTCAGATGTGCACATATACATCAGAAATAGCCTTTAAAAATATTTAAACACAATTTTTTTTCTGTTATTTAGGTACGCTAAGGACTTATTTTCTTTTTTTTAATATTACATTTAGGCATACAGTCTATTTAAAAAATAAAAATTATTAGCTATAGAATATTCTGAATTTTTTTTTTTTTTCGTTTATGTTTACCGTCCATTCATATAAATATAATTGTTGGTATTAAAAAATAATGAATCTAGAACTACACACATATATACTGATATATTCATTCATATACATTTTATAGTAGTATGGGTACTATGTAATGATCTGAACTTCTGATTGTTATATTGTATTATATATTGTGGCAAGATTCTTAAAAAATTAAGGAAACATTGCATAGCAAAATTAAAAATTTAAATAAAATTGTTATTACAATTTTATAATGTTCTTTATTTCCACTTAAAAATGCGACCCTTTAAAAACTTTGATTCATACACTGCCTTGCTTTTTCTTTCTTTTCATAACATAACATTTTAATATTTTTTTTTTTATATGTTATGTACGGAAATATCAAACGAATGTTTCTTTTTTTTAAAATTATAACATTTTAATAGTTCCTTTTTTCTATCTGTTATGTGGGTAAATATCAGATGTGCACAATATATACATAAGAAATAGACTTAATATTTAAAAACAATCAAAGTAATATTTTTTGTTCTCTTTTTTTTCTATTCGTTTTTATTTTTCTTCCAGTATTACATTTTCCTTTTTTTTGTTTTCTGTTATTTAGGTTCGCTAAGTATTTCTTTTTTTTTTAAATGTTTAATTTATACATGCATTGTATTTAAAAAATATAAATTATAACCTATAGAATATTCTGAATTTTTTTTTGTTCGTCTATATTTACCGTCCATTCATATGCATACATAAAATTTTTTTTGTTCGTTTATGTTTACCGTCCATTCATATAAATATAACTGTTGCCTACATATTAAAAAATAATAAATTTTATAACTACATATATAAATAGCCATATATTCATTCATATACATATGACATATGTATCTATATTATGAGCTGAACTTCTCAGTATTGCATTATATCATAATGCGGCAAAATTTCTAAAAAGTTAAGAAAACGTTGTATAGCTAAATTCAAAATTTAAATAAAAATGTTGCAATTTTATAATGTTCTTTATTTCCACTTAAAATGCGACCCTTCAAAAACTTTGATTCATACACTGCCTTGTTTTTTCTTTCTTTTCATAACATAACATTTTAATATTTTTTTTTTTATCTGTTATGTACGGAAATATAAAACGTATGTTTCTTTCTTTTAAAATAATAACATTTAAATAGTTATATTTTCTATCTGTTATGTGTATAAATATCAGATGTGCACATATACATAAGAAATAGCCTTTAAAAATATTTAAAAACAATCAAAGTAACATTTTTTGTTCTCTTTTTTTTCTATTCGTTTTTATTTTTCTTCCAGTATTACATTTTACTTTTTTTTTCTGTTATTTAGGTACGCTAAGGACTTATTTTTTTTTTAATATTACATTTAGGCATACAGTCTATTTAAAAAATAGAAATTATTAGCTATAGAATATTCTGAATTTTTTTTTTTTTCGTTTATGTTTACCGTCCATTCATATAAATATAATTGTTGGTATTAAAAAATAACAAGTAGAAGTAACAGTAAGTCGATGCAACCGACTTATTTATACCCTACACCTAAAAAATTCAAATTAAATTAAAAATCCATAAGTTATTTTAGTTAGGTATTTAATATAACTAAGCTAAAAAAATAAATGCTTTTACAACCTTTGTACAAAATTTCAGATTTTTATCTTTATTAAATTCGAAAATATGCTTTTTAGGTCTTGGGAAGTGTGTGAAGGCACGCGGACTACTACTCCAATTCATTTCAAATTTTAGAGCCATCAACAGGGTAGAACATTCTTATATCAAATTTCAAGTTTATATATTTATTAATTTCGAAGATTTGCTTGTTTGGTCTTAGGAGTTGTGTGGCAGATACCCGAACAACCATTTTAATTCATCTTAAATTTTCAACAAATCAGGGATTCAGGAAACAACACCCTAGTACCAAATTTTGAGGTTTCTATCTTTATTAATTTCGAAGATATGCTTGTTCGGTTTTGGGAGTTGTATGGGAGGTACCCGAACGATTACTCCAATTCATCTCAAATTTTAGGCAAATCAGGGATTTAGGAAACAGCACCCTCGTATCAAATTTTTAGTTTCTATCTTTATTAATTTCGAAGATATGGATGTTCGATTTTGGGAGTTGTATGGGAGGTACCCGAACAGCTCCTCCAATTC